>JAPFRM010000429.1:0-91610 GCA_030778325.1 Beauveria medogensis
TTTTAAATTTATTTATACGGTTTAATTTTTTTTTACCAGCTTGCTGCCCACTTAAAATATAAAAAAAAAAAAAAAACCCAAAAGTAATTCAATAAAAAAACAAGTGAATAAAAAGGTATAAAAAAAAAAAAAAAAAAGTACGATGATACTGGCAGATGCGAGCATTCTATTGAGATTGGCAACTTGAACGTCGGCAACGGCGCCGTCCCTGTAATCCTCTGCACGTCAACTTCATGTGCATGCCGTCAACGACATTCTCCCCCAGCGTTGCCTTGTGCGCGCGCAGGGGAAGGGGGCCTCCTTCTTTTCCCACCGTCACCTTTCTTCTGCTTCTTCTACTACTTACTTGATGTAGAATGTTGCGAATTGTATGATTCACGCCGAGCTATCCTTTCCCATACAAAGGTGTGCCAACGGCGTCGGCGAGCCGTGTTGGGCTTAGCGCAGCGGCGGCAACATGAACGATATATACAAACCCCGGCGTCGTTTCGATCATATCACCTTGATATCTCAATTACTTTCATGATTTCCAAATGAAAGAAATAATGGCCAGTGTAGACTGGGAAACCCTCAACAAGAACCTCTGGGACGAGCGTGCTCCGCTGGTAAGCCCCCGCGTCACACAACAACCCTTCTCCTCTCACAGAAGCGCTCCCCAAAACAGCACGCCGCCTCACCCGACTACAACGTCCACGACTTCCTCACCACCCCATCCTACATCTCCTCCGTCGTGGCCTTTGACGCCCCTCTGCTCGGCCCCCTCGCCGGCCTGCGCTGCGCCCACCTCCAGTGCCACATTGGTACCGACACGCTGAGCCTTGCGCGCCGCGGCGCCGCCTCCGTCGTCGGCCTCGACTTTTCCTCGGCATCCCTCAACGAGGCTCGGCGCCTCGCCGCCGCCACAAGCTCCTCTGGCGGCGACAAGCTCGACTTTATCGAAGCGTCCGTGTACGACGCCCTGCGCGTGCTGCCGAACGCAGAGTTTGACTTGGTCTTTACCGGCATCGGCGCTCTCTGCTGGATCCCGGACATTAGGAAATGGGCCGCTGTTGTGGCGGGGCTGTTGAAGAAGGGCGGGAGGCTGTTTCTCCGCGAGGGACACCCCGTGCTCTGGGCGGTGGATGACAAGGTTGACAACGGAAGGCTGGTGGTCAAGTATCCGTACTTTGAGCGCGGAGGAGAGGCGCTGCTGCTGCAGGATGAAGGCGGCACGTATGTGCAGCATGAGAAACATGTATTCGAGCATACAGCGTCGGCAGAGTTTAACCACGGCCTGGGGGAGATTCTACAGGCGCTACTAGACGCGGGACTCCGGGTGACGGGGCTCAAGGAGCACCAGAGCGTGCCCTGGGAGGCGATTCCGGGTGAGATGGAGGATATTGGTCAAGGTGAGTCGCCACATATCGGCGCAGTCTGTTTGCATTCGCTGCCGCGGTTCGCCGGTCCGCGCAAGAGGAAGCTAACATCAACAGGCGAGTACGCTCTCAAGAGCGAGCGCTGGCGGCTACCACTAAGCTATACTCTGCAAGCCATCAAGCAATAACGCTATACATATAAGCATCAGCAAGTCTTGAAAATCTGGCCCCATTTTGTTGTTGTTAGTCTCATTCATGTCGTGACACCCACATCTGTCTCTCAACTTACACGTAACACCAACCTATCACCGTGGGGGTTTCATGCCCAAGGACTCTTGAAGAAGGTACAAAAAGATACATTCCAGCCAAGCAAGCTAGAGTCCGCATAATGACGTGCCCTCCAACGGCTCGGACAATTTCTTTTTTGAGAGCCCCAGGGATGATGCTCCTGTAGCCGTGGCCCTCGTCCCCGCGACCCACTATGCGGGCTCTACGTCATACATGGAGAGCAGGAGTCCGTCACATGGCGGCGCCGTGGAACGAGGACATAACCAAAAACCATGATATTAGGAGAGAAAAAGAGGCGGGGGCGATACAGTGTAGATCTTATGAATGATGATCGGGTCCCCAACATGGGATGGGTGTATGCGCTGGTGAATGGTGAGTGGCCGGCTTAATAGGTTCGCAGTGGGAGAGGAAATATTTCAAGGGCCAGGCGAGACGCGCAAGCTGTGCGTACAGTCGTTTGCTATGATCGGATTCCCGTCAAGTTGTGACCTCAGCTAGGTGAGGCGAACAATAAAAACCTTGATTCCGTGGTAATGAGTGACACTGGGCCATTTTGGCCACCATGAGAAGGCACCACCTCGAGCCCGATTTCCATCATCGCGGCACATATTGGCCGGAACTAACAACCAAATGACTCATGTAGCAGAGTATGATCAACCATTGTTGCATGTGCCGGGAAGTTGTGAACCTCGATTTTGAAGTCTCAGGCTGCTGCTGTAAGCATTGGTCAACTTTCCTTGGCAACAGGCAGATCAATGTCCACGACAATCGGCTTGTAAAATTGCTTTCCACCAGCGTGCGGAAACCGACTTTTCAGGATGGCTGCGTTGACGACACATGTCTCTTTCCGCCCGCAACAACCAGGGGCTATCGTCTCTGCACCATTTTCCCCAGAGGCACCATCCTCTTCACGGTGTCCGGCCGGCGAGGAGCCTCGACGGCTGTCCTCCTGCCACAGCCCGTCGTTGTTCAGAGGACAACCTGATTTCCTGGCCGTTAAATTGAGGAGACTGATCTTGCTGTCGGCCCCCGCTCCTGGATCTTGCCAGTGTGCCGCACCGCCGTTGTCCCGTTCCCCATACTCGTGGCTTAGATCCCACGATACGCGCGACACGCCCCGGCCCTCGTGTATATGGCCGCAGACAGCCAACCGCGGGCGCACGCGCCAGAGAGCGCGACGAAGGGCCTCGCAACCAGACGGACGGTCGACGCCACCGCGGTCGTCACAGTGGCCGCGCGGGGGAGTGTGAGTCACCACGATGTCTGCACTCGCTGGGATGTCGTCCCATGGCGAAGCGTGATGCTCAAGGTCCCTGTCGACGGTTTCAGCATCGTCGCACGGAGACTGAGGATTATACGGAGGGTAGTAAAACGCCCAGTTGCGGAACGCCGGCGCAAGGGGTGACCCAAAGACGGTAAACTCGGTGCGTGGCCCAGTCGGTGACGATAACCGGATTGTGGCCGTCTCGTGTTGCAGGTAGGTCAGTGACGGACAATTCTTGATCAAAGCTTGACATTCCTCCGGGGACTCGACTTTCTTGTTATGAAACTGATGGCCGTGTCTGGCGTAAAAGGCGGTATCGAGAGTAATGTCATGGTTACCTGGTGGCGTCAGACCGGCCGCAAAACAAGCATCGAATTCCATATGGCTTTAGACAAACCAGCTATGATTATCTTGACCTCATGCGGTAGCCTCTCGAGCCATTGAATCACTTTTGAGAGCTAATGGTCTGTGAGCATGATTCGATGTGGTCGCGCGTTGATGCAGCCACCGACCTCTGAATAGCTGCCCTGGTTGGTGAGATCGCCCGCATGAATCAAAACATCGCCCGGCGGGAGCTTGATGGTACAATTGTGCGTATCTGAAATGCAGACGATCCGGGTGCGACGAATGCACCGATTTTTCGTCTCATCTGCTGTCGCCATGGTGTATGAGACAGGTTGAGGTGAGAGGCTGACGGACAAAGCCGTACCCCCACCAACCATCAGGCAGCCGTGATGTCACGATGCCGCATCAGGTGAGGCTGCAACAAATCTGGAAAACGTCATATTGTTTATCGAATATTACAGGAATCATTCTGGTCTCAAAATGTGCTTGACTTTGGTCGAAGCAAGCGCAGGTCTGGGCAGCGTAGACGATTGGCGAGTGGCGCCAGCAGTGAAGTCCAGGCAGATGTTTTGGATGCGAAATATTGCCCTTGCTCAACCACTCTCGCGATACACACGCTGCACATTTTCAATGGCTGCCACCGGCTGCAATGAAACAGTGTCTCTACATTCAGCGGAGTGCCAACGCTTGGCCACGTTACATGCTCGTAGCAGCACGCCGTCTCGCTCTGATTCTCCTTCACAGACAATCACTTTGACGTGTCTCTGGTTGCCAGCGTACGAGACTGGCGCTGGCTACGTGAGTGAACAGTTCGAGAAATACCTGGGGTTCTGCTTGACTTTGCAGCGAGTGAGGCACATTCGATAGTCCGTTAGTATTTTACGTAGGCGGCCCGCAGGTGCTTCGCCAATGTGACATGGTTGACGGGGCCGAGTGGCTCATGATGGGAAATTTGGCTGCAATGGTCAACGAGGAGCGGAGTGAGGTTGCTTTGCGCAAAGCAGTGGAAAAGACCAACAATTGCCCGATTCAATTGTATCGCTGGGCAATAGCAGGCTGCATGGTATAGACAGGGTCTCGATCAGGCGGTGATCCGGCCGTCGCCTGAAGTGCAGCAAGCCACAACGGCGATGCATCGAATCAGAGCGCATTCTCGGCCTGCCAAGCGAATGGGAGAAGCAGTCAGCTCCGAGAAGCCATTGATCAAGTTCTGGAGACTGGAGATGAGCCTGATGAGCAGTATTTGACTAGGGTTCTGGAGCCGTAATCTCGGACGCCCCAGTCATCCAGCTGCACGAGCCAAGCAAATCAGCCGTGCGTTTGGACTGGCGGATTGGATGTTGGACGAGAGTGCAATTCAGAAGCACTGTTGAGCCGGCAGCCATACGGAAGGGCGGTACTTGGCGATGCATCATAGACTCGATTGGCTCTCCTGATAGACGACAGTGCCCACGATACTAAATAGACATTGTTAGCAAGGCGCAGCCAAAGTCGTCGACAGACTTTTAGGCGAGCCCACTTGAAGTTGAGGTACCTGAATCAGGGCTAGATTCACGAGCAAGTTGGCAATAGCAACCCTGGCAGCAGGGGACGCTATGGGCAGTAGCGTCGACACCAGCGACAATGATTTTGCGTGGGGAAAACAAAGACGCGTCGATGGAGAAGGGATTGGACGGATGGAATGTTGAATGGTGATGCGGTGGAATTTGAATGCGACTCCAGGGCACTTTGGGGTGAAGGTGTTGAGCCAACAGCAGCAGCTGGCAGCTGGCAGCTGGCAGCCAAAAGGTGCCGATACGGAATTCAGTATATGTAAATGCGGCACCGTTGGCCGCCAGCCTGTACGGATTACAGCATGGATAAGCAGGCATGGATTGAAAGAGAGCACGAACAAAAATAGAGTCAAGACGAGACTGCCGTGACGCGTCGGGAATACCAGCAATGATTTTCAACATCACTTTTTTGATTGTGTCTCGATGTGATGTCTCTGCATGTTCCCACCAGCTCGTCTGGCAATGGCTCGCCTGGTTAGAGGCTGGTGCGCACGGCTCAGGACCCCGTGCATGCAATTAATCTGTACATGCACCAGGGCAGTGGGCTCCGGCTCCAGCTATATAGTAGAAACACCAGACATGGCTCTTTTCGCAAAGCTTTGCTGGCCGACTGGCTTGTAGAAGAAATAGAATATCGAAATCTCGCACTACTCTGCATCTAAGCAACTGTGTTGAGCCGGTCGTCTTTAATTCGACTCATCGTTGTTATTGTCGTGCTTCAAGTGAGGAGGTGAGGGGTTGTTGGACCCTGCCTTGAGGCAGAAAAAGAAATTAAACACCACGGCTGTTTAGTGGGCTTTCAGGGCAGTAGCGCTGTAGATTGGGGAAAGAATGTGCTGTGTGCAGCCACTGTAAGACTTTGCAATGTACTGCAGCCATCACTGTAACGGGCGCCAAGCCTGGATGCAAATCATCTCGTCAGGTACCTGCCCATCTGCCCAAGATGCCAGGGTAGGTCAGGTACCAAAATAGGCCGCTCCCTACCTACCTACATAGTTCCCCAAATGCTCGCCGCCATCATCCATCCATGATGCCTCCTTTCCTCATCTCTCCACCAAGCACAAAGCACCCCGTCTGCTCCCGTCTGCTCCCGTCCATCCCTTCATCCACTCGCCCACCACCATTCCCAATCTGCATCGTTGTGAATGCATGGCCCTGCTCCGCTTTGGCTGTCCTCGGTCTGCCACATACTCTTCTCTCTCTCATCTCTTCCTCTACTGGCCTCGTTAGTCCCATGTCCAGTATTCTTTCCCGTTGCTCGACCGTCTGAGCCGTTCACCGTCTATCGTCTACCGTCTATCGTTTCCAAGCCTGCATAGTCCGTTGCATGCAGTCTACGACGCCTTGTCATCTATGAGCTGCCTCGATTCAGCTCCCACTAATCACACACTGCCTCGCGTTGCCGTACCACACCACGACCGAACCGTTTCCACTGTTGGCAATTTTTGTGATACTTTGTGGTCGTCCGCCCATAAAATACACTCGATTGTGTCCGTGCTTACCTCTCCCAACGCGGCTTTTGTTTTTTCTCCTTTGTCTTGAACCTGTGCACCTCTCCAACCTTCTGGCCCTCTTCGGCTGCCGCCATTGCCCGCTGCCTCCTCACTCTGTCACACTCTACATCAGCCACCCGCCATTGTAGTCACCAATGGCTGCCGTGGCCACTGTACCGGGCCCGGTGTCGGCTTTGACTCCTCCGAGCAGTAGCCATGGCGATGGAAACGATTGGGACTATTCTGCTACCAACTCAGAGGTACGTCGGCGCCTTGGACGCTTGCCCTCAGGGGCGTCAATGCCGTAAAGCTAACAAGCCGTCGCCTACCATCATAGGGACCCCTCCGCGACCATGCACTCACGTCCTACGAACAGTCTCAGAAATCTTCTGCCCTTCCCGCGCACGATACCCGTACTGCACCAAGAACATATACGCAGGACATGACCACCCGCAAAATGCGATCCGCAGATAATCTACACAGCTCCAAGTGGTCCAAATCCTCCGACTACCAGCGAGAGTTGCTCCCAGGCCTCTCTGAAGAGGAGAAGGCGAAGAGCGACCAATTTGTATACAGCCAGGACCAGTCCAAATGGATTCACAGAGACAAGCTGGCCAGAATAGAGACCGAGGAGCTCGAAGCTGCTGGCTTCTTCCTACCCAAGGGAAGAAGCTCCAGCCGCACCGCACGCAGAAATGAGAGCCGCCTCAGTCATACTGCGGAACCTGACCCCAATACGAACCGCACCAAGAAGGATTCCGCGTCTATCGAGCCACTCTCCTCGCCGCCAACTTGGGATCTGCGAACGCCCCAGGAGATTGCCGACGCCAAAGCCAATGCATATTTTACCAACAATGCTCTCACCGGCAGCACCCGAATTCCTGTTGCCAAAATCAGCCCGGTCCCAATTGCTCTTGAATTTCTCGAGCATGGCTCCCTCGCAGCTCGCCAAAATTCTGACGAGGACGTCCCCCTCTCATATGACAAAACCCGTTCTCGCAGTGCCAGTGCCGCTTTTAGAGATAGCAGCAGCAGTGCCACAAACGGTAAGCCACCCGTTGCAGATTCTTCGCCCAAGAAGCACGCGCGCAAGAATAGCACCAGCAACCCCATGAGACCAGGCACAAGAGGCAAGGATTCCCCTAGCAGCGCTGGATCACGCCCACCGACACGGAATGGTCGAACCGCTTCTAGAGCGAAGCATCCCGAAGGAGAGCCGCCGTGGATGGCCAACACGTTCAAACCCGATCCGCGACTGCCGCCCGACCAGCAAATCCCTCCCTTTGTCGCCAAGAAGATGGCACAGGAGCAGATGGAGAAGGAGGGCACGTTTGGCGACGCATACGATAAGGACTTCCGTCCTCTCAACACAAACTCTCTGGGTTTTCCAAAGCCTACCGCTGAAACCGCTGAGCCCGAAAAGGAGGGTGAGCCGACAGAAGATGAGTGGCCGCTCAAGCCGGCCATCACGAATCGACCGCTGATGCGCACCGGTTCCATGTACTCGACCATGCCTAAGATCATCGACAAACCGCCAGGCACACCCGTTCCCAGTCCTCGTCCGGCCAATAACGCCATCATGGGCCCGCCACAAACCATTTCACCCCAAATACAGCAAGCGCCGCAATCTGAACCAGAGGAAACCAAGAAAGGCGGCTGCGGCTGCTGTGTGGTCATGTAACGGCGGTGCTATTCCAGCCCATTTTACGACTTATGAATCTTTCATTATATCTGTCCTCGGAGCCTCTTTTTCATTTCCCATTCACACCTTTTCTTAGCCACGGATTATGTTGGCAGCATTATTGGCCGATTAAGCGACTCATTTTTCATTTTTCATTTGTGAACTTTTGTTCATTCCAAAAAGTCGTCAGGACGACTTCCTTTTTGCCAGTGCGACATTTGCCCCTGACCCTCTGATTCTACTACAGCCTCTTTTTTTGACATTTGTTTTCTTAATCATTGGTATCAAGACAATTCAGTATCGTCTTTTTTTTTCACTTTCTCCCATTCCATCTGCTGAATGAGCAGGGAAGCCAACCAATCATTTGCGTTGCCGGTTTCATTTCCCAGAAGGCGTTTTCTCACTAGACAATTCTGTTCTTCTTTCAAGTCTTGTCTTTTCTCCTGTGTTGTCTACTTGTTTCCTTGCTGATTGGTTACTTTTTTTTACTCGTGATTGCTACGAGATTCTTTAGAATTTTTCTTGTCGGGTGGAATGTTGTACTACATTCTTGCCTCGGTGCCTTTTTATAGCTGGTTGGAAGCATGCGAAAGCTTCGTTTTTTTTGATACCTGGGAGGGAGGAGTGTGTGTGATGGTGAAGTACAGTGGTAGAGAAATCAAATTCTTGATTACATCCACGTTCATCTATGGATCTGTGCTGCTCATGTCTGGGGTTTTGCACACTTTCACCATACAGCAATAGTGCACGCATGCAGCAACGCCCCCAACAAACTCACGCTCAGTTGCTCGTAAAGTAATTCGCCGCCACAATCGCCCCCAGACCGGCCTTTCTCGCCCACCCATCCAGCCCGTACCGTATCCTCTTCCAGTTTCCCATCTTGCCGCCCTGCCTACCCGACGCCCGCGCCATCCACTGCGTCGCGTCGAACGCCGGCGGCTGCTCGTACAGGTAGAACCCGTACCGGTGCGGCGCGCTCCCCGGCGGCGGGTTTGGGGACAAGTACTCCGCAATGCATCCCCCGGAACTGCCGCCTGCGACCTCGAGCGTCATCGCAACCCCCGCCGCGTCTGAAGACGATGATGATGACGCGACGACGAGGTCCGCCTGGATCCAGTGCAGCACGGGCCCGAAACACGGCAGGGTGGGATACGGCGCGTCAAAGTCCATGCAGACTACGACGTACCGCGCAGACGGCGCCGGCGGCGGCCTCATGCCGACGGGGAGGCGGATCTGCGGAAGCGGCTTGGCTTCTGCAAGTTGGTGCCTTCGTTAGCTGAAGAGGTTCATGGAGGGAAAGATGGGGTTATACGGACCGCCGCGGGGCATGTACAGCCCCGGAGGCTCGATGGCGCAATCGCCAATGACGAGGCCGAGAATCTTGCTCGGGTCCGTGGCAATGGCGGCCATACTGGCCTGCGCATTCTTGTTGGACGGCATTTCTATCTCTCCGGGAGTCTGTTCAGCTTGAGAGTATACTGTACAGGAGAAAGTAGCTGGCACTCACACAGACGCGGTTGTGGTGGGGTGCTGCCCGTTATTAATAGACCTGGAATGGGCTTGGTTGAGCAAACATCTACGACAATAGCCCATTTCCACGCCCTTTCTTACAAATAAGCATCTCGAACAAACACGCCCTCGTCAATGCGTTCATTCTGGCTGTCTAGACTATACACACCCCCATAGCATCATTCGTCATGCCAAACAGCCATCATGCCCCTATACATATGACCAATCTTTCCTTTGCCGTTGCTAATTCGTCTCCCTTTCCGTTCCCGTAAACAATGACATTTTTATTCTCCCCTTCCTTTCGTATTGCTATTGCATCGCAAGTGAAAACAAAAATACCGACCGCATCACCTTTTAGAAGCAAACAGCCGAGGCCGTCCACGGCAAGCCCGACCAAACCTGGTCGAATCCTAGCTCCTTGTTAGGTGCACGTCGCCAGTGCTCGTCGTTGGGTGTGTGCCATGTCCTCCTTCGGTGATTTTTGGGAATAAGAAAACGAGCAAAATCAAAAGAGAAATAGAAAAAACTAGTCCATAGAAACAATCGTACACGTTATGCATAGTTGAACAGTCGAGACAATCCATCCGTCTCGCATTTCCGTCCCAATTCCCCTGGTCACCATGGTGCCCGGTGACAAACAAAATACATTAGCTGCGGAACAAGCCGTCCCGCAGGCTTCATCTTTGGTTGCGTTCAGCTGTGCCGTGGCGAGCCTAGCGCAAGCGCTCGAAATTCTCGTACTTCTCGTTCTACACTCTCGTTGTCGCGAAAGGGCGTGCCTCCACGACGATGGCGGCCGCGTCGCTTATCATCACGGTTTCTACCCCACTAATGGTAGTTGCCACCCCAGCCGCCGCGCTGCTGTTGCTGGCCGGCACCGTAGTAGCCTCCGCTACCGAAGCCCTGGTTGCCGTAGGAGCCGTAAGGCGTGTTGCCGTGCTGGTTAGCGCCGGCGCCCGCAGCACCCATTCCGTAGGCACCACTGCCGTGGGCGCCATGTCCCTGCAGGTGGTTAGGGTAGCCGCCGTAGGCACCGCCCATCTGAGAGGTCTGGGGAGGGAGGCCGCTAGCCTGACCGCCAGGGCCGGTATTGGTGGCCGATCCAGGGCGAGCACCGCCAAGAGAGGGAGAGGGTCCAGGGGCACCTTTGCCGTCGCCAAAAGGCTTCAAGTCGTCAGCGGCCGAGGCGCCACTGCCAGGCTGGGTTTGGCTGTTAAATCCCTGAGCCTGAGACTGGAAGGCGGAACCGCCGCGCGCAAAGCTGTCGTGAGAGCCACCGAAGCCAGTGGCACCAAGACCGGGTTGAGAGCCAGCCTGGCTAGCAGCTCCACGGCCATAATCACCCAGACCGGAGCTGGCGTTGTTATCGCGGTGGGCATTGGAGGGTGCAAAATTGGCGGGAGAGCTGGCATGGTCATAAGGCGCGTTTGGAGACACACCGTAGGGTTGGCCGTACATGCCACCCTTGCCACCACCATACGGCCCAAAGTTGCCCTGGCCGTATCCAGAATAGTATTGGTGGTAGTAAGGATAGTACGGGTGGTTGTAGCCGGGGTACTGTTGTCCGTGGCCCTGAGGTTGAGACCCAGGCGCGCCTGTTTGTCCCTGCTGACCTGGCTGAGCCTGCTGGCCCTGAGGAATTTGCTGCTGGGTCTG
Organism: Beauveria medogensis; assembly: GCA_030778325.1. NCBI lineage: Eukaryota > Fungi > Ascomycota > Sordariomycetes > Hypocreales > Cordycipitaceae > Beauveria > Beauveria medogensis. The sequence goes on from JAPFRM010000429.1 coordinate 11,145, forward strand.
GGCAGCGGGGTTAGGCGTCGAGTGGCCACTGTTCTGGTTGTCGGCGGCGATGCCAAAACGAGGCTGGCCGTGTGAGCCTCCGCTCTGGGGATACTGGCTCAAGCTATCGGCCTGCGTGGCATTGTAGCCTCCAAGAGGTCGCTGCTGAGCATCATGCTGGCCATGGGGGACCTGCTGCTGTCCGTAATGCTGGGCATAGTAATTATTATAGGCGTTGCGCTCCTGCTGGTTAGCCGTATAGTAGTTGGAATACTCGGAGGGGGCTGAGCTGAAGGCGCCTTGGGAGGGAGTTTGAGTCGTGGCGGCGGAGAAGCTATCGAAGGGAGGTTGAGAAACGGACGTAGCCTGCTGGCCGAAGGGATCGATGGGCTTCTGTGCAGAAGCTTCCTGGCTGTAACGACCATACTGCTGGCCGGGGATGGCAGGGTGGGCGGCTGTGCACATTATTAGTTTTAGATACTACACAGATCATTTGTAAATTAGACGCACGTTGAGTAGGAATTTGTGACGTAGTTCCGGCACCTGTCAAATTGTTAGCCTTACAAGCAACAAGCAATTGGCTGGCGGAGAGGTAAGACATACTGGGAGCAGCGGCCTTGGGGAAGGAATCCGGTACCGCAGAGGGTTGAGCAACGGGAGGAGGGAGCGAAGTACGAGGCTGAGCCACAGGAGAATCGGCAGGAGGTTGACCGCGGGTCTCGGCGTCTTCGCGTTCACCATCGACGTCCTCATCACCATCACCGAGGTTAAAAGCGCCAAACTGGACAGCAGCGCGATCAAGGTCACGGTTTCCGGGCATGCGGACAGCCTCTTCCTGGTCGAGAACACGGCGCTGGAAGCCCGGTGGCCGGGCAGTTCTGTCAGTGGTAGCCTTGAGCGCAGAGGCGGCATAGCCACTGATGGGCACCCGCTGGTGCTGCTGGTGAGCGGCGGAAAGAGGAGTGACGGTGGAACTAATAGGGCTCTGTCGTGGGTCCCAAGAGTCAGCAGCAGTGCTTGCGGCGGTGCCAGTGGCAGCTGGCTGGGAGTCGTCAATAACCTGTTCAAGATTTGTCTCTGTGAGATCGTCCTTGGGCGGGGGTAGCGCGGGCTCTTCAATAATCAAATCGGCATGCGTGGCAACGGGAGTCGTCTCCTCGTCAGCCTTGGTCTTTTCTTCAGTAACGGGAGCGGGAACAGGTTCGGGGGCGGTTTCGGTTGGTTCTGCGGAGTCGGCAGGCTTGCCCTTGACGTGGCCGGGTAGAGGAGCAGGCTTATCAACGGCAGTGGACTGGCGAAGCATGCTGGCCCAAGTCTTGGCAGTAATACTGGCAGTGTTGCTGGGCTGTTCGGGGGCAGATTTGGCATCGACGGGTTCAGCCTTGGCCTTGGATTCGCCGAAAGCAGGTGACTCCTCAGTAGGGACGGACAGCTGATTGGTCTCCTTGTTGCGCGAGGCACCGTTGGTAGAGGGCTGGGCAGTGCGACCGCGAGGGGCGCCACCGCGACCGCCTCTTTCTGTAGCTCGGCCGCGTCCTCTGCCTCCTTCGGAAACGGTGCGGCCGCCGCGAGCAGCGCGGGGTGCAGCGGTGGTCTGTTCGGAAGTCGTAGTCGCGGTGGCAGGAGCAGTATCCTTAGCCTTTGTGCGAGTGGGCTTCTTCGCCTTGGAGACCTCGCCCCATTGAGAAATGGTACCTAAAGAGAGAAGAGAATGCGGTCAGTCGTGTCACTTGAGGAGAACAGGATACAGCAACGAGTGGAATGCGGCGACACTGTTGGTGTTGACGATTCAGATTGCGCGTCGGTGCGAGCTTATTGTCGGCTGAAAGAGAAATGGCAGGCCTACCTTCAGCAATGCGCGTGACAGCTTCGGATTGATCACCGTTTGTCTCTTGGAGGGCAAAAAGCACGTCGGCCTCGGACCAGTCTGGGAACATCTCGCGGATGACAGAAGTCTTATCTCCATACAGCTTTCGGAGCTCACCCAGGTCGGCGTCGTCGTCAAAGGCGGCGGGGGAATCGCTGTGCTCGGGCTTGTCGGCGCCGTTGGGTCTGCGACCTCCACGACCAGCAAAACCGCCGCGACCGCCGCGGCCAGAGCCTCTGCCGCGCGAAGCGGAGGACCGTGATGTGACCTCGGACATGAGGGGCGTAGAGGAAGAGGATTGATGTGATGGAGAGGAGAAGGAGCTAGAGCTCGAGAATAGAGTTTGGGAGCGGCTGGTTGTGTGAAAAGGGCAGCGGCCGGTCAGGTGGCCTCTGCAAGCAAACGAGGACAGGCAGAGGTACGTAAACAAAAGACGACCAGCTACCAAGTCCGAATCGACGGTGGATTAGATGGAGGAGATATCGACAGGAGCGACGACGATGGGTGGTGTTGTGGTTGATGAGAAGAGGATGAGTCCAAGTGGAGGAAGCGAGGAGGGTTTTCGCCAAGGTATTGATTGGTTACAGTGGAAGGATGTGAAGTTTGCACGCCTATTTTAGTATTTAGCGGCCGGTGACGCCCCCCTTGCCTGCCAAACCCGCCAGGTATTTAGGCACACCAAAGCTCCCTAGGTAGGTACCAATCTAACCTAGGTACCTACCTACCTACAGGCGGACGCCTGCCCATTCACTAACCGCCTCTTTAACAGTTTCGTTCACTCGGGTTGTGCTTGTACGCTCAGTTAATATCCTGCGCTTGCGATTGCACCTATCTAATCATGCTGTGCTTGTGTACCAGTCGTACTCACTCCCTCGCCGCCTTGCCGCTTCGCTGCCTGGGTACCTTTTCACCTGGGTATGTACCTACCCGCTGGTCCCATCTAGGTAGCCTTGACCTCCTCGCTGCCCAGGGCAACAGGCACAGTCAGGTACCGATACCTGCCTTACCTGCCTCCCTCCACCCACTCACTTTTTTTCCCCTTGTATCAATTGGCCCTGCCCTGATTTCGCAAGGAAAAATGAATAGCTTGCACAAAGGAATCCAATCAACAAAAGTCAATCAATAAAAGCAGGATAATTGGGTTGGCTCGCTTTTTACCCTGGCACACGAGCAATCGCATGTGCTTTATAGGGGTTTGCAGTATCCGTAGCGAGGACGCATCGTCAACCACCCCACCGCCCGCTAGATTTCGCCTAACAGCTGACAGCGTAGGTAGAGCCCCCCTTCCAAGGACGAGAATGGCAGAGCGCATACATGCTACATCCAAGCTCGACATCTTTACATAGTCTCAGCAGATATAAACCATCGCCGGTCAGCATCTTGATACATGACCCTTTATCGCAAGCAGCTTCGGCGACACAGCAGCGACAGCAGCAAGCAAGCTCAGCGCTGAATGCCCCACTTTTGCAAGCTCCCTTTTTTGCTTTTTTTGCCAACAGTCCCCGCCAAACTGAGCTCTCTCCGCTTGAATCACGTGATTGATCGTTATCGATAGCTGAGCCCGCCAGATCGACGGCGTGAGCCTTGGCTTGAATTAGCTGATGTCGTACATGCTATCCATGCATTAAGCATCATCCATTGCCTCTCTTTTGCGTAAAGGCGATTTCTTTTATTTCGGGCTGCCATTTGGCCGCGCCGTGACAATATTATAGATTGTCGTCATGTTTTCCACAAAACCAGTCAATTCACTGCGTAAGCTCTTTGCTGGCTACCATGAACCCCCGGGCCTTTCAGCGCAGCAATCGCAAAAGCTACTCGACGCTCTGAAATCGTCCTTTCGTCTACAACTCGAACAAGAATACGGTCAGACCGCTCTGACCAAGCACACCAATCACAAATCCAAGTCTCTCAGCAACTCCTCCTCGGCCTCCAATGGCGTCGTTCGGCACTCGGCCGCCAGCCGCCATCTCCGGTCCATCCTCGCCAACCCGCTCTTCTCGTACAACAAGAACAGCGTCACGGCCGCCGCCACTATCCCCGCGCCCCTCTCTCTCCCCAAGCGCGACCCGATGGATGACTTTGATCACGCCGTCGCCAAGGGCTTGATGACACTCAACGCCGCCGCAGGCTGCGTCATGACCAAGCAGAAGCAGATTGACGCCCGCGAGCTGGACACGGGCCCCGCCTCGTCGTCGGGCACGGCGCTGCGCGTCGTGCGCTGGTTACGCTCAACGGGCGCGGAGAACGATTTGGCTTTTCTGGAGCACCAGGCCTTTGTCAAGGCACTGGCGCCGTTCCTTATTACCGAGAAGATGGAGGAGGTTGCCTGGCAGTGGATTCAGCAGACGATGCAGCGCAGCGACAGCCTCGGTGAAGATGCGTGTCTACGCAGGGCGTCATTCTTGCTGGCCCAGATTGTGCACGTCAAGAGCCAGCCGCAGCACGGCAACCTCGACGGCGCCATCGCCAGCATCCTTCGCGCCGAGCAGCTCCTCGCCAATAACCCGCTGCTCTCCAAGCTTCTGGTCTTGCCGTGGCGTTCCGTATCGTGGCTGACCACTGTAGAATCATTCAGCCGCATCGCACCCTCGGAACGGCTCTTTGACGCGCACCTCGACACCGCCAGCCGCTTGCAGCAGCCGCTCTCCGTCGAGACGGCCCATCTCCACCTCTACCATCCGACGCACCCAGACCCCGCGCTTGCCATGCAATTCTTTCGCGACAAAACGGAGCTCCGCCGGCTCGTCCACGGCATTACCCAGAAACAGTTTACCCAAGCCAAGCAGAAGAGCCTCGGCGCCGTGCCGTGGGTCGCCTACCTAGGCTACGATACTGTCAATCATCTGACTTCGTCGGGACTCGGCGAGGAAGCGCAAACCCTTACGCAAATATTGCAGGAAGAGCTGGCAGGTCTATTCATACCGAAAGCGCAGCTCAACTAGCTACTTGTTTTACGTTCTTCTTGTCATGATACCCCCTCACACATAGATTTTCAAGGCCGCCAACTGTGCGTTGCCACCTTGGCTGTACCATAGAACTGTTTATGACCACATTTAGCATCAGGATGTCCCATTTGTATAGAAGCCGGAATAAAAGGATGTCTTGCTATGAATCAACCGATAACGAGTTTTCTTCAGGCCTTCATCAATCCTCAAGCGACAGCAGTGACTTACCAAGAACCACCGCTCCAATTGTGAAGCATTCCTTGCTGTAGCTATATACCACCCAATTCCAACGCTTCACCAACGAAAATGTCTTTTCTACTATGCATACTGAACATTTCTAAAACATGAAGCGCCGGCCAAGACCAACGCCGGCCGCTCAGTCCGACTCGTCGTTGTCCCCCGATTCGGAGAAGCCATTAAACGACTCCTCCATTTCCGATTCGCCCAGCGCCACCTCGCCGCCATTCGACGGCCCCGCCTCATCCGCGCTCGAGGAATCATCGCCCTGGTCCTCAATGTCAAAGAGACCCCAAATGTCCCAGCGGTCGCCCTGCGCCTTGCGGCTGACATACTTTGTAAACTTGAGCGTGCCGCTGTCGCGCAGGACCAGGGTCAGCTTGTTCCACGAGGCGTTTTGGTGGAACAAGAGGTTGTCCTCGTCGCTGCTGGCCTTGTACACGGCGGCGTCTTGTTGCTCGCCGTCGTCGTCATCGTCGTCAGCCATGTACACTTCCTGACCACCAACATCCTCAACCTCTTTGACATCGTCTTCTTCCGCCGCCTTTGCCTTTGCCTTTGCTTTGCCTTTGCCTTTGCCCTTGGCCTCGGCCTTTGCCTTGGCCTTGCCTTTAGGCTTGGCCGCTTCTTCTTCTTCCTCTGCCTCCTCCCCGCCGTCATCCCCGCCCCAGCCGGCGGTGGGCGTGACGGACAGGTTCATCTCGAGCCGCGCGGGGCCTTTGTGGTTCGTGGCCAGCGTGTAGTCTTGTCCGCGGCGGAAGCGGCGCGCCACAATGTCGTGGTTGAGGATGAGGCCGTACGACGCCACCCCGAGCCAGTGACGGAACGCGCGGCTTGGGAACACGTGGTCGAGGAGCTCCGTGATGGGCGACTCGTCCTGGGAGGTGCGCAGCTCGTCGGCTAGGCTGGGCTGCTGGTAGAGGTAGCGGTGCTTGTGCGGCGGGCGGGCCACCTTCCAGGGCGTTGTCTTTTCAATGGCGCTGCTCTCCGCGGGCAGGCCCTTCTTCTCCTGCTCCTCGACATACTTGCGCATGCGCTCCGCAAACTTGTTGCAGAGGAAGTTGTCTAGGGTAATGGTGGAGCGCTGGAGGAAGAAGTCGGAAACTTGCTCGAGCGTGTCGGGGGTAAGGTAGGTGGGAGAGATGTACTGGAGCAGGAATGTGAGATCGGCCTCGTCAAACTCGTCCTCGGCCTCGCCCCTCTTCTCCGTGTTCGCTACGGGTACCACGCGGGCCTTGGGCGCGTCGTACTGAGCCGGGTCGCCCCGCAGCTGCATCAGACCGCTGTTCTCGGCATTCTTTTCCTCCTCGCCCTGTACGAAGCCGTCCTCGCCGGGCTGTGGGATGTGGAACCAGCCGCTGATGGCCATGCGCACGCGGCCGCCGTCCTTTTTCAGCTGTTCCTTGGTCTCGGCGTGGTACACCTCCTCGACGTCGTGGAAGCTCTCGCCGGGCTGAACGGCGAAGAAGCTGAGCTGATTCCAGGCGGGCGGGATGCTCTTGACCACGTCCGGCAGCGGCGTCTTGGCCACGACGCCGTCTTTACCCTGCTTCTCCTGCACGGGGAACAGGCGCAGCGCGCCGCCCCATTCGGGCTGCCAGGGCGTGTCCGGGTCCGTCAGGTACAGGATGTAGCTGACGCGGCGGCTGCCGATGACGTCGTCGTGGCAGAGCAGGTAGCAGCCCGGCGTGTAGACATTGATGGCCATGTCGGTCTTGCGACCGCTCAGGGGACCGCAGCCGGTGATGCCCGCGACGTAATCGCGAAACGATTCGGAGTAGATGGCGTCGCGCAGCGTCAGCAAAGAGGGGAGCTTGGCGAGCGACTCGTCGTCGAGGCCGTCGAGATTGGCGAGATCACCGGACTGGTGAATTTTGTAGATGTCCGTCTCCTTGGGCGTAAAGTGCACATTCGCGCGGACCTCGTCGCGGACGGAGCGTAGCAGCTTGTCGTTGACCAGCTCGTGTATGACTGCATGCTTGTAGGGTGACGACTCTGCGTACTCGGTCCGGTAGGCGTCGAGGTTCTTCTTTTCAAACAGGCCGTCGCGGAACCGCTTCTGTGCTTCTTCGGGCTTCAATGCTACAAGATTGTTGGTGAGCAAACGGTCTCTCGAAGTTTCGGCGCATGCAAGCTTTGCGACCGAGATCTACGGGTGTTGGTACTTACAAGCCTTGGCTCTCTTGGAGCGGGGAGCTTGTCCGCCCGCAGAGCCGCTCGCCTTTCTCTTCATAGTGTAATTTGAGACCTTGACGACCTGGATTGGTTGTGGAAGTTGACAAGAAAAAAAAAAAAGCGCGAGCTCGAGAAAAATGTCAGGCCATGGTACGGGAAAGTGACGACTTTTAAATGGGTCTGGCTCTTCCGCCAAATGGCCCCGCCAGCGAGCTTGCCGCCGCCCCTTGACGAGGTGTCGATCGTGCTGCAGGGGAAACAAAAGACGTGGTAGATGTTGTAATTTCTGGGCGGCTAGAGATCGAATCAGATGAAAATATCAAATATGTGTTGTGCCAGTTGGAGTTGCTATTTTTGGTCTCTGTGCCTTGGCTTCCCCAAGCATGTAACGTTGGAGACTTACACGAGGGTTGCAGGCCAGCTTTCGCTCAAGTAAGTTTCCCAACTAATTTATTCGGGCATCTCAAATGCCAACTCAGGCCGGGATAGCAACGACAGGCTTAGGCCAGATGAGTAGTGTTGAAGAGACGATTTCAAGTATCAGTAGTTTTGGTCCCTGTAAATTGATTTGACATTCGAAGAGTTACAATTTCGAGCTGACGCTGCTCCATCATCTTCCGCGAGCATGTACTTCGCGACTGCTTCCTCCTGAGCCAGTCCTGCCCCGACTACAATGTTGATGGTTGAAACTTGACCGAGAGTTGTAGAGTTCATCTTGTTTTAATTAAACAGTCCCGCAGTTGACCGGTGACGTGCAGTAGTGGTAGGCCCTGCCTGCATTTTGCGCAGACAGGAATCATGGAAAAAGGGGCCAGAACCGTCTTAATCGACTACACACTCGTTCAAACTCGACGGGATCGAGACCATGACGAGACGCCACCTCGCCAATCTTCTTCTTCTTGGCTGGGTTGATGACTTCCCGCACCTCGCTGGCGTTTGCAGAGCGGCAGGCCATGGCAGCCACGCGGTAAAACAGCCACCTCGACGTGTATTTGAGAATCATGTAGGCGTTGATGAGCATGTGGCGCATCGTCCTAAACGGCGGCACACTCTGTAGCGGATAGCCGTCGTGAGTTGCACGGCTGAGAATGTAAAAGACGTCGGCAGTCTCGCTTAGTTTCTGCAACAGAGTCACAGCCTCGCGACGTTCTTGCAGCTCCTCGCGCAAACGGTCACGATACCAGGACGGTCTTTGCCTCACAAGACCAAGAAAACTATGCCATCGCATAAATACCAGCCGTAACATTGCGGATCAAGTAGCAAGGTCGTCGTACGCGCGCAAAGACTGGTTGCATGTCCAAAGTTGTGTGCAAAGTTGGGCGGTTGGCTAGTAGGGTTGCGACGTGTTACACAACAGAAAAGTCCTTTTATGATGTGCGCTAACTATTATATCGCTGCCTTAGGTATCAACTGCGATTTACTTTTTACGAACCCCTTTTGTTTTCATCGTGTCCACGATGATGGCTACGCGTAGAGTCGGCGAGAAGCTGCACGCCGACCCTGACCAGCGAGGCCCAGAACAACGTACATCGCAAGCCGTGCTCGGAAATGCCCGCAAGACTAGCTTTATCTAATCCTCGCTACAGGTAAAGGATGATGCCAAGGTTGGATCGCCACCCGTGTATCTCGACGAGGCTGGGTACATGCAGACAAAGCGCTGACTCTTGGTCCCATTCGCAGCAGTCGCCACAGCGTCCAACCGCGTAGGCGCCTTTCCATCCACTACCCATTTCTCCAAGACGTCAATCATCGCTCTTGGGTTGGGCCCCAGACCTCCCGCACAGTGGTTGACACCAGGGGCAAGGAACAGCCGATAGTAGTCGGTGACGTTTGCATCAAGCGCGAGCGCTTGGCCATAATACTCTGCGGTGTTTTGCGGGGGAATAATCTCGTCCGACAGGCCGTGAAAGGTGAGAAGCTTGGTGTTGGTACTGCGTAAATGACGGAGATCGGCGTTGCCTGTTCCAATGATCCAGTCATATCTTTCTTTTGACTGTGAAAAGAATTGGTAGAATTGGTCATATGTAATGGTGAGCGGATTGAAGCCATAGTCTTTGGCGACAAATTTGGGAATCCACTCGTTGGAGAAGACGTTGCCGTTTGACGTGCAGTCTGTGCCGTTCCGAGTGCAGGTCGTGTTGACTGCTGCAGAAAGATTTGTGCCGATATTTGAGCCGAAAAACAGTCTTTTCCCACTGGCCGTTGTTGGGCCGTCGAGAATCTGCTTGATAATGAATGCGTGCTTGTCGGTCAGCTTGATATTGCCGCCGTCACAACCGACAGACTTTCCGACAAGAGAGTACGGATCAAACTTGCACGATCCTGGAAGGCTGATGATATCGTCTTGGAGACCATCGAGGCTGTCGCACGCCGCAATGGAAGCGTTTGTGAATGCCGTCAAGACGCAGGGGGGGAGAACCGTCTTTGTCTCGTACATGGACACCGAGGGCCATTGCATGCCGACAATCAAATCGTTCCAGTTAATGGCAGGCGCATTGGCAAGAATGCCATCAAACAGGTGCGAGTACCTCTGCGCCATCATCATGCCTTGGCGCCCGCCTTGCGAGCACCCAACCCAGTACGTTTGCTCAGCAGCCTGATGATAGTATGCCTCTGTGAACTGCTTCCCGAGCACCGCCATGTCCTTGAGCGTCTCCGATGCCATGTCGGTCAAAAGAGGGTAATTGATAAGACTGCTGTTGTTTTTGAGCGCCCAGCTCAGATCCTGCATATAGTGTCCTCCATCCGTCGTGGCAGACGCATAGCCTAGAGACGCTATCACGGGCAAAATCTCAAGGGACGGATTCGTCGAGAAGCCGCCGCCACCGACGGCTAGGAATTTGCGGTTCCACCCTTGCAATGGTAGGCTGATGAAGATGTGAACAGTGTCATCCCATTGGGGATGTGTGTATGTGACGGTAATGTTGCAAAAGCTGACATTGGAAGTAGTAGGAGGTATGGGAGCAAAGACGTCAAAATAGTCTCCTTGAAGAACAGGGTAATTGTCCACCCTTTTTGCAGAGATGTTGAGGATAGTTGTGTGCGGACCAAGCAGCTCAATAGCCGAGGATTGGCATGAGTCTGATGAAGAGTTTGAAGCGGCATATACAGCTGGCGTCAAAGCCGCACATGCTGCGAGGGAAGCAAAGGCTCTGCGGAGGAACATTGTAATACCTGTCAAATGGTCAATTTGCTTTCAATCAGGCATATCTGCGTACCGGGTATACCTTTATATTTGCTTAATTTTGAAAAGGCAAATGCAAAGCCAATGATGTTTAAGCCCGGGCCTAACTAACTAACTAGTATATATACGTAGTACATAAACAACCTCATCGGCTTTGACAACTGGCAAATGCAAAGCTAATGATGTTCAAGTCCGGACGGCAATAGTATATGTACGTATTACACTTACGTAACTAGTATATAAGCAATCTCATCGACTTTCACAATCGCGCCTTGACTCTGCTTGACTCGGCAAATGGAACTGAAACTTTGATCTCGGGCCAAAGCCACAGCACACTAACAAACTAATCAACCAATTACCAGTTAATAAATAGTTGGATAATTGGAAACTAGAAGAACTTTGGCAGGGTAACAGGGTGACAGGGTGACAGTGACAGTGTGACAGTGACAGGGTACGTCGTCTTGGATTCGAGAAGGCGGGCGAAATCATCAAGGAATCAGGTGGCAAGAATTTGCCCGGACCGCCCGAGCCCCCGAGACTGGTTGATTTATTTGTAAAGGGCGTTCGAATATCCAAGACGCTAATAAATGACCGCAGCCGGCGGTCCCCAGGCGACCAAGGCACATGTTCTTGTGGGTAATTGACGTAATGACTTTTCTAGAAGGCGGTACGGTGAAGCCCCCTTTGATGCCGAATGCATTAAGCTGCCAAGCTGCTTTGCCACGATTGCCCACAAAATGTTAAAGCCGTGTGTGTGGCAGCCACCACGGGCAAACTAGTGCGTTGCAACTGTCCGAGGGCTTGCGTAGCGGCGAGGAGAGATTAAGTCTCCCGGCTTGATATCCGTGGGTGCGGAAATGCGGGATGGCCACGGCAATCTCAGCAAGATTGTCCATGATACAGAGATCGTATCTCGAGTTGATAGTCAGTAACTAGTCAGCCGCGTGCGATCCAGTTCTGGGCTCAATCTCATGACCAAACTGGACACGACACTTTTATGGACTAGGACTAGTCGATTAACAGGCTCAATCTTTTACTCAGTTTAATTCAGTCTTATGCCAAAGATTTTTTTGAGCTTTATTGAGCTTTTTGAGCTTCTCTCATTGCCAAGACAAGTATAAACAAGCCTGTCCAAGAACGTGACGGAATTTTTAATTCAATCAATTACACATTCAAACCATACAACAATGACTCGTCATTTTTTAGTCTTTATCGTCGACCATCTAAACCATCCTCTGAATAACTAAGCCCCAATGTAGGCACAGACACCGCTCCCGTTGGGCCCGTTGGGCCCGTGCTCGCACTAACATTAGAGAAAAAAGAAGTGACCCTCGTCAAGATGCTGCCGCTGGCACACAAACCCAGCAGGAGTGTAGAGAATGTCTTCAGTCTGGCGTCTAAAAGTAAGCCATTCCTGTAAAAACTGCAACGGCTCTTTGACTTTGCTGACAAATGCTCCAGCCCTTTTGCTGTCGGGAAGCACGCCCAACCATGCAAGTAGAGGCTCGTACTCTGCAAACTCAAAGTATAACCTGCCGCTGAAAACACCGACTTCGATGCCAAGCCAGACGGGCACCTTTCTGTCCCTCGGCCACATCGGGATCGTCAGATAACTGAGGCAATTGAAGCTCTGCATTGACTTTGTCACAGGGGCAGTATAGCCCAGCAGCCAGACAACAGGCTTCACCATCTTGCGGAGCAGAGGTATGACGACATCAGCCTCCTCTGGTATGATGATGAGAGCTGTTTCCGACGACGGACTCCACAGAATCCAATTTACGGGGCGCTGTTCAATGTTTATCAGTAATGGGTGAGTGAGATGAAGGTCTCTTGGCAATATTTTAAACTCACCGTGATGTCGTTCTTCTCCATTACGTTCTTCGTATCAATCGCCCGAGCAAACTCATGGGAGACATGGAGACGAGACTCTGTCGCTCCAACACCAAACGATTTGCCAATTCTTGTCCTTGCCACATAGTCAAAAGCTTGCAGAAGAGGCCTACTTGTACCAGTGCCTGTATCAAGTTGGCCAGTCGCAATAAAGTCCAGGATTGCAGTATCGAGTCCTGGAAATGCCAGTGCGACATGGCGAGCGCGGGTTTCCTTTTCGCGCATGTGCTCGACCTCCAAAACAACTTCCCGTTCTTGTTCAACTTCCATGAGCGCAGATGAGTAGCTCGACTGCCCGTACTGAGCCATCCGTCCCGCATTCTCAGCAAATGCCTGAAGCTGTCGAGACGCAAGCTGAACGCGACAAGCCGTCTCGGACGGAACCCTCGGTCCATACATTTGCAGCAGCGTTTGCTGCTCCTCTTGTTTAATCACGCCGAGGACCTTTTCTCGGTCGCGCTCGCTCGTGGCATAGTCTGAATGCTTCCACAAAACATCGGTGCGACGGCAAAAGTCCCAACACTGCGAGAGATGGAGGCTCATCATTTGTTCGTTGGCATTGCAGCTCTGCTCCAGCAACCAACGAACGACGTCTTGCGAGGTGAGGCCAAATGCTCGAGCAGCATCCCCCATGTGAGCCACTCGCAAATCGAGAATTCCGCGGTATACCTCTGGTGGCGCCAGGAACGCGACCGATTGGGTTGTCCCGAGTTGCCTCAGTCTCATGGCAGCTAGAAGGCGGTTAGTCAAGGGACTAGAATGATGGCTGTTTTTATTATTTCGCATCTGGGCGGGGTGACTTGCCTTGAACAGTTTGATCCTTGGTTTGGCCAAGACTCAGCGTAACCGCCCCCTTGGCGTCCGCAGGAAGCTTCAAATCAGTTCCGCGGGTATGGCCTTCATCAATGTACACGACACAATTTTGAATATCGTTGGCAAAGGGACTGGCGATAAGAGGCATTGGTTCTTTCTGGAACCTAGACCGTACCATAATTTGGCTGTTTGGTCCAAAATAGAGTGCGCCTTCTGCTTGCGAGTCAATGTCGAGCCACTTTCTGGCGACGTCGTGGTTTTCCATTTCCAAAATATGAGCACCTGCGTCGATGAGAACTCGGATGCCTTTGTCGCGGAGAAATCGCAGAGTTTCTTCTTCGCCAAAACGGACTCCCTCCACCGCCGTCAAGTGACAGCCCGCGTTCCTGCTTTCCAGCAAATAGCACAACACCTGTGCATTCGTGTAGAGCAATTTGCGCAGGTCATTCTGCTTGATTGTCTGTGGAAGAATTCGCTTATTGTCGTTGGTGCCGCTGAAACCCGTTGTCAAGCTGCGCTCTTGACCGCCGTCGGTTGACTGCAACAAGGGAATATCCCAGCCCGACGCCAACAGTTTCACGGGAAACTGCTTGGCGTACCGAGGAAATACATATGTATTCAAGTGATGATTTATCACGGTGCGGTCAAACCTTAGATATCCCCAGAGTGTTTCAACTTGTAAATCATTCTCGGGGTCAAGCGAATTCCAGTACCTGAGGGACGCGGGCAGAGCGGTGCAGGAGCAAATCCAGCGATCGTAATGAGCCGCTGCATCGTCGGACCGCATCACACCTTGGAGTCCTTGCTTCAACTGCTTCTTGGAAAGTCCCTGCTGGTAAAAGGCAAGACAGGTGAGAATGAGGGTAGTGTCCGGATGTCCATACTCGGCCGCTTGCGAAGGAGTTCCTTTTGCTTCGAATGGAACCGCAATAGGCTGTCTTTCCGGGTGCAGTCCATACTGAACATTCCACTTCTTCTTGAGACACACCACTAGAATGCGTTGTGAAATGAGCCCCCGGAGCAAATAGAGAGCTTTGGGCCCAAAAGGGTCATCTTCCAGAGACTCGCGTGCGCTTTGCCACTCGCTCGACGAAACATGAGCGCCGGTGATGATGCGCCTGATGAGATGCTTCGCGTCTTTGGACTCTGATTCTCGAATCTGAAGCTGTGGCAATTGGCCGTTGCAAATGTCGTCAACTAGAAGCTCATTCAGCGCATCCTCGGGTTCCTTGGTGATAAAGTGTATGATGGGGAAGCCTTGACGTCTCTGAACAACAACCACTTTTCCTTCAAAATTCTTTTGTAGGTTTGAAGAATGCTTCTCCACGAAACCAAGCAACTGCTCCACGACAAGCCATCGATGGGCATTGCCATCGAGCGTGGTTAGATCTCCGCTTGGATAGATGAGTTGTGTATACACCGATAATGTCATGTCAGATTCGTCCAAGATATCGCGGCAAGTAGAGTCCAGCCAGGCCTGAATCTCAACCATCTGTCTACCCTCCTCCAGTTGATGGTCTGCGAGTCGCTGCAGCCCACTCAACTTGAAAGAGAGGACATGTGCTGGAATACACAGCATAAGCCCGCCCGTCTGCAGCATCTGGCTGTGAATGTTCTTGTAGTTTGCCAAGGTGGCCGTGCCCGAAGATGAGCGTCTGGAAAAAGGGACGTGGCGGACTTGACGTCCGATGAGCCCGCCGATGCGACTCTGCATTACCTGTGCTGTCTGCAGCAACAGGGCTTTTGGCACGATGACTCTGCAAAGTCTGGTAGTGTCTGCCAGTATAAGTGCGGCCATTGGCATCACTACAGAGGTTTTGCCTGGAATCACAGTCAGTCAGCTTTTGAGGGTCAAGAATCATGACGACTACGAGCGCTATACCTGTTCCCATGTTCATCTGTAAGACAGAGTTGTGGCCCGAATGCGGAGATATGATGGCCTTGGCTACGTCAACCTGCAATGGCCGAATGAGAATATTGTTGTCGATTTCCAAGAGTAGCCATTCTGGATAGTCAGCTGGACTCCAGTTTGAATGGCCTACGCTCTGTAATTCTTCCAAGAGCTTCTTGTCGTCGTGAAGCAGCTTCGCATCCTCGATTCTTTGGAGGCGCTGTAGACTGGTGATCAAGCTACCGAGAGAAATGAGCGCCTTTTGCATCGATGGTGAGAAACGCTTGTAGTTCTCGAGACGAAGCTGTTCCAGCACTGCCACCAGCGAATCGCATGGCCACAGTTGGCCTATTTTCAGCCAGTAATGGCAAGCAATCTGAGGGACCAGGGCTTGAGTGAGGGTATGATACTGGGCGTCCAAACTAAGCGAGTTGTCATCAATCTGAATATCGAGACTGTCTTGGCTCAATGCCAGAGATGGTGCTCTTGGTTTCTCGAGAGACACTGCCATTGCCACAATGGATTCCTCGAGGTCTTGGCCATACTGCTGTTGAATCATATTCTGAGACGTCTTGAAAGGCTGAACTATGTCATTCAGCATGGAAAGCTCCTTCGAAATAGCTGGTAGCCGCTTGAGAATACCCGCAGTATCAGCTTGATGAGAGACGTCTGGAATTGATTGTATGCCCGGATGGGAATGTCCAGTATTCAGATCAGCGTGTTCTCGGCAATTACGAACAATTTCTGTGAGAGACGGTACCCTAAAGCCAGAAGGTTCTAGGATAAAAAGAGGCGACTGAGCGTTGTGCAGCAAAGTAGCGGGCTCAACCAGGCAAGTGCCCGTACTTGGAACGCTTTCAGTGTCGCTGTCGTAGTCGCTGTCGTTGCGTATTAGCTGTGCCGCCGCTTCAAGCAATCTTATATACTCGGACAGGGCGCGGTTCTGTGCCAGTCTCTGTAATTCTGGCTTCAAGAAGAAATATGTCTTCTTCGCGCTCACAATCTTTAGCCTTTGTCCGTCACAGCCCTTGATAAAGAGGCGATCCGTAAGAGGCAAGTCAGGCCACGCACTTTCCAACCAAGAAGCTATTCTCTGGGCTTCTTGCTCAATGCCGTGATTGTACAGCTCCAAATTGGGTGCTGCGGCACGTCGAGCTTTGCGGCTTGCGCCCATCTGCGACATGTATTTGACATAGCTGTCTTGACAAGATATGATGAGCTGCTTGATTACCGACTCATCGAGCCCTTGATCTGGATAGAACTGGGTGAGTCTTTCTATCCTTGGTGGCTCTATGGCCTGCAAAGAAATGTTGCTTCCAATTGCCACTAGCCATTCAATGACTTTTGCACTACGATTTGTGCCAAACAGAAACAGCGCCATGCTCATTTGAGCCATGTGGTCCGATGCAACGTTGGGAGACGACGTCAGTAACCGAATCAATGGACCAAAAGCCTGACATGTTTCGATACTGAGATTTCGCGAGATATCAAGCGTGTCGAATGCGTCGCTGAAACCATCGAAAACTCGCCACTTCTTTAGCATTCGATACAAAGACTGTGACGGCGGAATCTTGCTGGACCTTTCTCGCAGCTGCTTCACGGCGCTATACACTCTTTTGCTCTCGTCTGCTTGGAAATTAGTTCCACGCGGGCGATAGAAAGTGTTTTGGCTTGCTTGCGCCAGTAGTTCAAGGTCGGAAGGGTGCTTTACACGTTCGTAAACTTGCCGACGAAGAATACCTCGAAGAGCAAGATGGCTCCAGCCAGGCGGCATCCCGGTCGTATCCTCATTACTTTTAGCCTCATAGAAGCTGTCTAGTGCCTGGGACTGCAACAGTATATCTGTTGCGTGGATGGCCAATTGCTCGTGTTGAACTGTTGCCGTCAGATTGTCATCCCAAGTCACACGCTGGTACAGCCTCCGGCTGGGCGGGTAGTATTCTCGCTTGGGACTGAGGTCCAAGATGATAGACAAAACATTTCTGGGTTTGGGGTTTAGAGGCTTCCATGGCTGACTCTGGGCGGCAGTGAGGCACATGCAGGCCTCTTCCGTTCCGGTGCGCCCGGTGAGTTTGTCCGGAAGGGGAAACGACGTAAGCGCATGTATCAAAGCCTTCATGTAGAACAGTGCGGGCTCAGGAGCGCAATTCAGTCTACCCAGGAGCGGATCGACAGTGAAGAGAGCATAGTGTCCGTCGTTTAATATCCTGACAGACACGTGTGGCCCATTCCTTTCCCAAAAACAGGGCCCAAAGGGAACTATAACGCTTTGGCGACGAGGATTGGCAGTATTTCGGAGGATAATCTTGCTTTGAAGACCGTGCAGCGTGCCAATGTCCTGTATGGGATCGATCTCCGACTTGAGCTGAGCTGATTGCAACAGTCCCTTTCGATTGACAAAGAAGCGCATCTCCAGACGCTTGATTTCGACCGAGAGACGTCCAACACCGCTCAAGGGCTGGAAAATGGTTAAATTTCCCGCATCTTCAAAATGTCTAAAGATGTTGGCAATGGTCCTGCCTATGTCCGATTGAGGTTCAACGAGGCTCGTGCCTGCTTTAGTCATGGTACGTCCGCGCACAGCAGTGTGACTGCGAACGTCCAATACCCAGTTGGAAGGCTTCCGGATCCAGATGCCCGGTTTCCGACGCATCTCAAGCTCGCCCGTGTGCAAGTTGAGCCAGTGTACACAGTCGTCAACTAGTCCCGTGGGCAAGTCCGACGTTGTATAGCTTCGGAATACGTTGCGGGGAACATACTGGAGCAGATGACCGTTGAATCTGGCGCGAATAATGACTTGATCTTGGCTCATCCCGACGTGTAGTTCGTGATTATCCACGCTATTGATGATTTGATACTCCATTCCGGCCACTCCTGAAGCTCTGGTGAGGAGGTGCTGCCCCTGGAAAAGCTCCATAATGCCCGCATCTTCTTGAATAGCAAGCGGTAGCCGTCCGAGAGTTTTACCATCTATCAAAAGATGGCCTTGAATAGGATGGTAGTGTATTGTTTGTGACGAGACAAGTTGCGTTGCAGCGGTCCTTGCTGTCAGCCAGTTCCCCCCATCGCACAACTCCCACTTTGAGAAAGACCGAGTTTCCGTTTCTCCCGCATCCGTCCATGTCTCATTGATTGCTATCTCCAGTGCACAAGTGTTTCTCAATGTCATTTGTTTGATCCCATCATCAACTGTGCATGCCCAGCTCACATATTGCGCAAGAAGCTGCTGCAGATCCGGAGCCACAGCATCCAAGTTGACTATGAGATTTTCAGAAAGCGCAATCGAAGCCCGGAAGAAATGCAACGCTTCAGTTTCATCGAAAGGAGGCTCGTTGAAGAAATCACTTGTAAACGTCTGGCGAGAGAGCAATGACGCCCAGACTGCACTGGAGGCATAACTGTGCGCCGTTTTCCCGTCTTTTGCCCATCTCACCTCCTGGCGATACTGGGAGATCCACAGGGAAAGGAGACTGCGAGCTTCTTGCAACAGCTTCATGACGCTCCTTTCAGTGTTCTCTTGGCTCAGGTGAAGTAGCCGCAAGGCGCAAGTTATGAGAAGACTCATGCCATCCAGATCTCTTCTACTGGATTGCAAGGCGCTGAGACGCAGACAAAGCTGATGATGCAAAGTCTCGCAGAACCCACTGTCGAGGAACACGGAGTGAACTTTTCCCAGCGCATCCCACTTGACTGTTGACTGCGGTGGTCCTGACTGCAATGCCAGGCGTTTGAAACACTTGACCGTCGAGCGGTTACTGAGATTGAGATTCGTCGATCCCAGCTCAAGAGCCAGTACCATCCACCTCCTGTACGCACCCGATATGGCTGCCTGGTATGCATTGAACTCGTGAGTTGACATGCCTGAAGGACAGTCGTCTTGGTTGGCAACGATTTCGTACGAGCTTGGGTGCTCCCTGTCGTCCATGTATAACTCGGGTTTGTCAAAGGGATCCGATATACCTTCTGGAAGCCAGGATCCTAGCATGTGATGGTACCACGGCGGGTCAATGCAGTCGTTTGCCCACATGCCGCTTTTTGTGTCATAGTACGTGAAGACTGGACCAAAGGGCAGCAATACTTCGACTGCCATCTTGGGTAACTTTAGCTCTCTATAATGAGTTTGCAGATACGCTTTACTCCGGGAAGCCAAAGTTAGTGAGGCAGTCGACTTGGCTTTTGTCTTTGACTTGGATTTTGTCTGAAACGGCTTCAAAGGGCCAAAGTCGGCTAGAACCACGACCGCGTCGCATCCTCGTTTGGGACTTTGACAGCCCAGCATTCTCAGCCGCCAGGTAGCATCACGATAGGCCTCCAGATAATCTGGCATCTGCATCTCCAGCAAAATGGCAGCTTTGTCAGGTTTCTTTCGAGGGAGATGTGCCTCGTGAACTTGAATCCTGAGGCGTCTGCGGGATCGTGCCTTCCAGCAACGCGTACAGCCCCGTACGTCTAGAGTGCCGTCGGCCTGTCGCTTGCAGACACAAGTACCACTCTTCATCTCGACTGTCAATTTCTGGTACTGCGACATGCGCAAGTCAAGTTCCTTCTTCTTGGCTTCTATCGAGGTCGCAGACCGCTCATTAATTCGCTCCAAGAGTGACTCCAGTCCAGACTCTTCCCCGTGATCCCTCATGTATAATGCAGCAAATGCGGTCCTGTTATTTGGATCACTGAAGATGGTGAAGCGAGATTGGGAGCAGTTGTTAATACGGTTGAAGATGTATTCCTGCACTTGGCGAAGTCGGGCCATGTCACACCTGGTCGCGAAGCAAAGCATATCTAGAGCTTCGGGTACAAAGCCAGGATGGTATTCTTTGAGCGTTGGGCAGGCGCGAGTGGCTGAAGAGTCCATCGCAACCCACAGTTCAAAGAGATTGAGTAGATATTGGCTCACCAAGATGGCGTCGTCAGCATAGTGACTCCCAACGGCGTCCATGTAAGTCGTCATTGCCTGAGATAGGCCCAAACAGGATTCTTCATCTTTGGGGTATGATAGACATAGCGTCGACATGGCCTTTTTTGCACACGCCACAAGATTAGAGTACCGAGTGGCGAATTCGTTAAGCTGTGTCACAGTTCCCTCTGCATGTGAGGGAAGGCCGAGCTTATCAGGGCGTTGGGTCGGGATGATGCTCATAGAGAGGAGAGCTCTGAGTTTGTGGCCGCTATTAGGTAACTGAAGAACTAGATCGCTTTGATCCGCAGTCCATGGGAGCAAGGGGATAGGCCGAGTTGCTTTTCTCGTGTGCTCGTTCCACACTGCGGTGATGACTCGCTTCGCCTCCATAACAGTCGATTCAAAAAAGACCCTTTGCTGTAGTAAGTCCTCGCCGTACTTCTTTTGAACTTCTACCGGCGCTTTTGATATCTCTGTCTGCAACTTGGCAAGCCGACGGCAAAGCTTGGCCTGCAGCATCAGCACCCTCTCCGGGTGTATCTTTGTCTGGCAGTCGGAGAGTAGATGTGACAAAGCTACGCACATGGCGAGCTTGAAGCAGATTCTACCTTGATGTGGTCCATTCTGACCTACAGCCATAAAGTAGCGCTGAATAAAGACGCGAATAAGCAGCCAATGGGGAGATCGTCTCCAGGGATGCTCCGATGAACCCAAAACCACATCATCTCTGACGCGCTTATGCACGACATGGACCGGGGCTGCGCTGCCAATGGCCTCGAGATAGGACATGAACATCTCTGTAATCAGTGCCGGGCTGGGCGTGTCGCGTGTTTCGACAACCATTTTGTCCCCCTTGCAAGCTCTGGCGGCGAACTGGTCCAGTGCAATCTCGTTGGCCTGTTCCATGAACTCGGCAGTAGTTTTTTGGAATGATGTATCGGCAAACTCAGCCATAGGTATAGCTACTGCCCGACAAGGAAATTTCCAGTCCAAGGCGTGCTTTGCCTCTAGCACGGCAGGAGCAGAGGCCGATACCTCGAATGCTTCGAAGACGACTTCATCTGTTCTATACTACCAATCAGCGAGTGAGCGCAAAGGAAAAACTTGTTCAGCCATGGCGGGACTAACTCTTTGTTTCTATGGACAATAATGGCAGCATTTTGATGTACCACGTGGAAAGCAAACCAGATTTCGCCCTCTTCCTGTACAATCGTGGAAAATGCCGACATCAGCGTCTCCATGGAGACAGGGCCTTGCAGGCTTCGAGTCAGCAGTAAAGAAGTCTCCAAAGTGTCCCAGGGGCTTTGTGAATTGGCGCTCGCAATCTGCCGACATGCTGTGATGAGCCGCGTGGTGAGCTCCCAGCTCAGCGGGATAGAATCCTCTTCGGGGGCGGCTGGAAGTTTGGGCGGCAAGACCAAGTGGTCAAATACTGCTTCCAGCAGCGAGTTTGACCGGGCTGCCATTGATAGATGATGATTTCGGGGGGCAGAGAAGAGAGAGGGCAAGTAAAGTACTAGAATGAATGGCGAAAATGGGCAAATCGAAAGTAACAACGAATAAATCTTGGTTTTTCCAATTGGGTGAATGAACAAGGTGCAGATTTTCTCGTCGCTGAAGACAAAAGAATGTGCATAGCAGAAACGATTTCTACAACTATGACGTGTAAGGATTGGAAATAAGCGTCGCCTTTTTCTTTCCGGGCTTCAAATGTTTGTGATTGTTATGCATAGCCTGGCGATCATGCCAACGGCAGCACGACAAATGCTGTATGTCTTGATCTTTGATTGGGTGACTGATATTTGAGCCAATAGCGGACTTTCCGCTCCCCCCCCTCAAATTTTCTGCAAGGACCCGAATCCATAGGCTTCATTCACCAGTATCGGGGGCCGTGAAAGTCGTCTTGTTTGCCTGCAGTGTCGCGGCCCGGTCGCCAAGCCCTTTCCAACGTTGTTTCTTACTCTGACTTGATTCAAATTCTTTCCGACGCGCAATCAACATGGAGCTTTGTGCCAGTGAGCTCAGCAAAAATGTATCAGAGAAACCCTTGTTGATTCCAGAAGCCGTAGCTGCATACATGGAGACGTGAGTTGGTGGCTTGGTGGCCTACCACTAGGATGCATTGCAACCCAATGAAAGCCAGAGTCAACACGGAGCTGCCCTTGGACACTTTGAAAGAACTTTGGTCAATCCAGTTATAGTAGTGAATCACCCGATAGTTGCTCTTTCTGATCTTCAACAGCTTGCCTCAGGCTCTAGAGCTCGTTCTTTGGGGAGAATAGTTGGCCTAATCCGCCACAGTCGCTGCGACCACAAGTCACCACTTGGCCGCTGAGACGCACCATCGGGTCCCGTAACAAGGCCGCAACTTTTTGAAAATTTAATTCGATTGTTTTAACTATCTGTAGTATTTAATTGAAACAAAACAAAAAAAAAAAAAACTGGATTTCATGGGAATTCTGCACGTAGTAGCTTACTCGCTGGATTTAGTTACAGTCCATGACAAGGTTACATATCATCATGATATGAAATAAAATAAATAAAATGAATAAAATAAATAAAATAACAGCGCCACCCATAAAGCATACAAAAATCATCTCCATTCAATACTCGACCGAATGTCCCCCCACCACGCGTTCATGACATCTTTAAAGTAGTACGACCGCGGAAGCCACTGCTTGGCATCGCCCGCCTTGGGCAGGTTGCCCAGCCCCGACTTGACATAGGTGGACGTGAGGCGCATAAACGGCACGTCCTGCATCGTGGCCTTTTCCTCGGCCGTCCGCGTGGGAATCAGCGCCCGCTTGCCCTCGCGGTCGAGCTGTCGGATCATGCGGCCCGCCAGCTGTGCGGTCGCGTCGGCGCCGGGCGTCCAGCTCGCGTCGACGTAGCCAAAGGCGAAGAACAGGTTCGGCAGGCCCTCGAGCATGGCGCCCTTCCACGTGTACAGGTCCGGGATGTGCGCGGGCGCGCCGTCCACCGCGATGCGCGCGTTGCCGCCCACCGTCGTCTTGAGCCCCGTGGCGGTGACGATGACGTCTGGGTGCAGCTCCGCGCCAGACTCGAGCTTGATGCTGCTTCCCGTCACCGTCGCGATGCGGCCCGTCACGACGCTCGCCCGCCCCGCCCGCAGCGCCTGGTAAAAGTCGGCGTCGGGCGTCGCGCACAGCCGCTGCGACCAGGGGTCGTACGCGGGCACAAAGTCGGGCGCCATGTCGGTGCCCGCGGGGAGCTGCTTCTCCGTCGCGCCGAGCAGCAGCTTGCGCGCCGACGCCGGCCGCCAGAGACAGTACTTGACAAAGAGGAAGCCGAGCAGCGTCCGGCGGAAGCGCACAAGGGCCGACCCGAGCTGCGTCGGCAGCCAGCGCTGCATGAGCGCCTCGAGCCCGCCGCTGCGGTTCTTGACGGGGATGATCCAGCTCGGCGAGCGTTGGAGCATCGTCACATGAGCGGCCTTGTCTGTCATGCTCGGCAGTAGCGTTACAGCCGTGGCGCCCGAGCCGATGATGACGACATTTTTATCGGTATAGTCAAAGTCTTGGGGCCAAAACTGAGGATGAATGACAGACCCCTGGAACTGGTCGATGCCGGGGATAACTGCCTTCAGGGGCTCGTCGTAGTCGTAGTAGCCCGATCCGAGGCAGACGAAGCGGCTGCGTAGCTGCTTCTGTTTCTTGTCCGCGCCGGTTATGTCGAATGTCCAAGTATTGGTATCGCTTGACCAGTCCATTGCATGAACCTTGTGATTGAATTTGATGTGCGGTGCGATGCCTTGTTCTTCAACCGCCTCGTCAAGGTATTCTTGGATCAAGGCCCCCTCTGCAATGGCCTGCCCCTTGGTCCATGGCTTCCAAGGGAAGCTGAAAGTGTACAGATCGGAATCGGATCGGATGCCTAGGTCAAAATTGACGTCAGTAACGTCGAGTGGGATGCGGTTCTGGACTAGTCAGCGTACCCGGGTATTTGAATAAACTCCATGTGCCGCCAATTTCGTGTCGGGATTCAATAATGGCGTATGACAGGTTCGGATTCGTCTGTTGCAGTCTATAGGCAAAGCTAATGCCAGATATGCCTGCGCCGACTATGACGACGTCGTAGTCGATAGCGCGGCCATCACCGTTTGGCATATTGAGTTACGCGGTTGGCTGCGCCTCAAGCGACGGGTATGTGGGGAACTTGGTATCGCTGGCAGGGAGAGCGCGAAAAAAAAAAAAGCACTGTAGGAAGAAGATGAAACTGAGTAAAGATGATTCAAGTTGAATTAGAACGAGAATTGCGGATCAAATAAATGGTATGTGCTCGGGCAATCATGCCGAGGACCAAAGCCCTCTTTTTGACAATGTGCGGCCGAGTCCGCGGCGAACCACCAAACTCCGAGGCTGCAAGTAAGGTACGTGCCTAGCCAAAAGTTTCCCCATCTTGCGCCCAAATTATTTATTGAATACAGGACCACTATAAATCTTTGCCTCGGTCGGCGCGACTCCCTTACCGCAGGGTGGCATTTCAGAGCATCGACATTGGTGTCCGAATGGCAAACAAACAGGAGCGGAGATTTTTGGTTGCCCCTGATTGGATCGGACCAGATGAACCAGCAATCGGACGGTCATCTTGACTTTTGATGCTGGCCGGTGCCTGCCCGGAGACTTTGCGGACCCCGGTTTGCGGGGAGATCGGGTAAACTTGACCAGGGTCGGACTTTATGATTTTGGATCTTAAATATGACGTAATTATTTCTTGCCTCTGTGCGGCCTAACTTGGAGCACCTTAGATATCGGCTTCCGTATTGAAATCTACAATTTACGGGGAGGTAGACCCAGTCGAAAGCAATTCTAAGATTTCATTGCTATTTGGTAGTTACTGTATGTTGAGGCGAGAAAGCAGACTCGACTCCTTGAGCAGCAGACTGGACCCCTCGTTTGTATCTGCTCTTTCGCAACTGCCTCGCAGTCCCCCGATGAAATCAACTTGACCGTCAGCGATAACACCGAAACGCCCCTCACGATACATATCGTACCCTTGAGCTTCCAACCGCTATACTCGTGCCACCGCGCCATGTTGCGTACACCCAGAATCACGGGCACCCAGAAACGACTTCAAATGGAAGCGCTCTTGGCAAGAGCTCAGAAGTTAAAGACCTGGTCCAATCACCTTGTTTGATTCTCGCCGCCAGTTATTGCATAAAGACTATAAGCACGTCTGCCAGATGACTCTGGACATGTAGTTGGCGCATCTGCTCATGCACATGTCCAGAGAGGTGGCTGCTGTCGCTTATTACACGCGAAAGCGGCACAGGGCTCCATGCACAACATTGGCCACAGTTGACAGAACTGTAAAACAAGGGCTAGATTCCAGGCTCTGAGCCAAAAACGGCATCGTAGTGCCACAGGGGACTTTTTGTGCTGGCGCTACTTGAAGCAACGTCATGAAGCTAACCCCGCACTGAGTTGGCATGCGGGGAAGCAAGCCAGCACCAGCCGACATCCATGAACAACTTCATCTCTTCCAAGTACACATATCTTCAGTTCTCGTCCATTCACACAAAGTTTCAATTTTGAATCAGATTCAAGTAAAACCCCAATCTCTTGGCAACACTTGCCCCCCTCCTCCGCCCTCCGCAAGCCCCGGCCGCCCGCTCCATGGCCGACTTTTACCCCGAGGCGCGCAAGCGCTTCCCCGCCTTACAAGCCAGCAGCCCCCAGGTCTTCTTTGACAATGCAGGCGGCAGCCAGACGCTCGACACAGTCATTGAGTCGATCCGCACATATCTCTGCCACCAAAACGTGCAGCCCGGGGCATCCTACGCCGCCAGCCACCGCGCCACCGCCAGCTACACGCGCGCTTTTGCCGACGCCGCCGCCTTTATCGGCGCCAGCCCGGACGAGGTCGTCTTTGGCGCGTCGGCGACGCAGCTGCTCCGCACGCTCTCCTGGACGCTGCTGCGCTCCTTTGCGCCCGGCGACGAGCTCGTCGTCTCGGCCATTGACCACGAGGCCAACATTGCGCCGTGGGTCGACCTCGCCGAGCGCTGCGAGCTCGTCGTCAAGTGGTGGCGGCCCAGGGACGCGCTGGACCCGGAGCTGCACGCGCTGGACCTCGCGCCGCTGCTGTCGCCGCGCACGCGCCTCGTCGCCTGCACGCACGCGAGCAACATTCTCGGCACCGTGACGGATATCCGCGCCATCACCGACCTCGCGCACGGCGTCGGCGCGCTCGTCTGCGTCGACGGCGTCGCGTTTGCGCCGCACCGGCCCGTCGACGTGCGCGCGCTCGGCGTCGACTTTTACGTCTTTTCCTGGTACAAGGTGTACGGGCCGCACGTGGCGACGCTGTACGCGAGCTGGGGCGCGCAGGCCGGCAGCGTGCGGTCGCTCGGCCACTTCTTCAACCCGCAGGCGAGCCTCGCCGACAAGATGGGGCTGGCGGCCGGCAGCTACGAGCTGTGCCAGTCCGTGTCGGCCGTCGTCTCGTATCTCGGCGACGGCGAGTGCGGGTCCTGGGGCGGCTTCGAGGACCACGAAGAGGCCCTCACCGAGGCGCTGCTCGCCTATCTGCGCGGCGTGCCGGGCATCAGCATCTACGGGAAGCGGCACCTGCAGGCGGCGAGGCTGCCCATTGTGAGCTTCACTGTCGAGGGGTGGGACGCGCGGGAGCTGGTCGAGGCTGTCGAGGCGCGCTCCCACTACGGCTTGCGCTGGGGTTGCTTTTACTCGAACCGCCTTGTTCGCGAGACGTTGCTGCTCAAGCAGGATGGCGTTGTGCGTGTGAGCTTGGCGCATTACAATACAAGTAAGTCTTCAAGGCCGGTGGCTGTGCTTTGTGCTTTTTCGCCCAAATCTACTGACTCATGTGCTACAGTGGAAGAAGTGCTTGGTCTCATCAAGGTTCTCAAGGAAATTCTGCCATTGTCGAGCGAACGAAATAAATAGCTCTAATTCCTCGACGTCGCATTATTTCGCTTGCCGTGTGTAATTTGAGACCGTGTAGATGTAGACAGTAATTCGTAGTTGCGGGCAGGAATATCTAGTTGTCAAGAAAAACTTGTATCAAGTAACTATTTACTGGTCGGATTCGATTCGGCACGTCCCAGGCGGGGCTGTGGGGATCCCCATGCAGCCAAATGCCGAAATCCGGGGAAGCAAAAAGCACAAGAGCTTGGAGTGATTCATGTATTCATATTTGAGCCATGTATCGCCTAGTTCTCATCTCTGACTGCTGCCAGCCTTTATTAGAATAAACCCTGGGCCCTTTTGCCCCTATAGCGAGACGCCGGGCCGATTCATCTGACCCCTGTCCTCCAATCATACCATTACAAGCAGCTAATCGTATCCGCAGCTCAGTGTGCAATCGTCCCATTCTCGTTTTCAGGTTTCACTTCCAACTTGCATCAAGGGTCAAACTCCATGATGCCACGCCACTAATCTTCTTTGTTTACAGAGCAAAGGCAAGAGCGGCGGCGGCTCCCATGATGCCAGCGACATTGGTGGGGGCGGCGTTGGGCTTGGAGGTGGTCGAGGCAGCCGCGCCGTTGCTACCAGCACTAGCCGAGGCATCGGTGGTCTTGGAAGCATTTGATGAAGAGGTGGCCGAGCCGGTCGAAGCGGCGGTCGATGAGGCACTGGCGCCTGTGTTGCAGACGACGGCGGTGGGCAGGTTGACGTCAAAGGCCTTGCAGAGCCTGTTTGCGAGAGCAATGGTATCGGCCTTTCCCTTGTCGTCGCAGACGGGGGCCAGGCAGCAGGCAATCTTGTTGATGAAGTCCTCGTTGCTGCAAACGCACTTGTAGTCGAGCTGGCTGCAGCCGGCAATGCTGTTGCCGCTGAGGTTCTGGCCTACACAGTCTTTCTGCAAGACGGGCGAGTGTTAGCCGCAAAAGGCTGAATGCAATGACCTGCGCAGGCCATTGGACAGAGAATGTTTGCGGGGTTCTGACTTACGGCGCATGCAGGAATGTCGTTGAGGGGGTTCTGAGCCGCGACCAGGGAGGCGGCAGCGAGGAGAGAAATGGCCAACTTCATTTTGGCGGAGAGGATTGACTGTGTATAGGAATGGACAAGGGGAGATGATATGACGGATGAAGGAAGAGGAAATTGGTTGGTTAAATGTGGTGATGGGAATAGCGAGAAAGGATGAATAGAATGAGGCGTGCAGGAATCAGCAAGAAAAGGTAGTTAACGGCTTTTCGTTTTCGGGAGGCGGACTCGAACCACACTTGCCCAGCCACGGGGCCTCGGGGCTCAAGTGGGGGCTTTCATGTACTTACTGCACTTACTACCTTGGTACTTGGCGCACTTGGGTAGGAGACAAGAACAGGCCCCCAAATGCCCCTCAGTCAGCACGGGGCTCTCAACTAACTAGAGAATATGGCTAATCAAAGGGCCAAATTAGAATAGCCTTCTTTAAACAAACTGTTTACTGCCAAGGCTGCGGAGTAGATGCCTGCAGAATCGCCCGTCCAGTCTGCCCTGTGGCTGTGGTGGCGCACCTAGGTACTCGGTACCTACCTACCTCTTGAGCCTCACCTTCTTGCTTGTTTAGCGGGCCGGTGCTTGAGGCCTCGATACCGGCCCGACTCGAGTCAATACAAAATCAATACTTTAGCCTTTTTTTTTTTTTTTTTTTTCGATTACAGTCTTTACTTTTGATTACAGCCTTTACTTTTAATTACAGTCTTTCAATTATTGCTTTGATGCATGTATTTCTTGTTTTTTCCTTGCGCGTGTGTCGGACACAACCGCGCGCTCTTTTCGACAGTGCTACCCATCTGCCATCCCAACATGGCCTCCTCCTTCCTCCGGACATGGTCGGCCCACACCCCTCGTCACTCCCGAGGCCATTGCCACCCTCCCACGCTACGCCCCGGCCAGTCGTTTTCCTTTGACTGGATTTTCCGCGATTCGCGAGCGGGGTTAATAAGCCATGGAACAGAATAGTGAAGTGACTTTATGTTGTTCATGCAAGGGCGAAAGTACTCGGATCAGATCCTGTCATTGACAGTTGACAAGGTAGCCTGGGGTTTCTCTATTCCTGGCTCACCCTCTCACCAATGTTCTGTGCATTTTGGATTGCCTGCTCCGTATGAATAACGACGACCTTTTGCAACATTTTTTGCAGTGGCCGTTGCTTTTCGCTTCCCGAGATGCTAATGCTACGACGCGGCCAGGCATATGCCTCAAAGTCCGTGGTCATATCATCTCAGACGATGGGAAAATGACAAAAATAAATCAAAAACGTCTCTCTGCTGATCAAGGCGCTTTATACCAAGTTCTCGTCAAGCCATATGCCCCGTCGGTCTACGTGTGTTTGTTTGGTGGAGCGGCCTCGGGGCCCCATCGTGCATGCCGGCTGGGGATGGCGAGCCGCGTCACCCGAACCAGCTCCGCCATTCGGCACCGTCGGCAGAAACGTCATACCAGCCTGCTTAAAAATCCCAATAGACCCGGAATTCCTCGCATACTCTTCTTTCCTGCCACACACACCAACATCCTTCACATTCACCTCCTGACCCGAATATTGCTGTACATACCTGCCGCCTGCAGGCTACACTCTGTCGCGCCCCGCGTATTAGTGCCCGGGCACAACCCTCACTGGCCAGTTGCCTCGTCACCATGCAAAAAATCACATCACATCTTCCTTCATGGAACACGACGAAAACTCAGAGTAAAAAGGGCTTTGACAAGGCCTACAAAGTCGTCGACAAGCTAGGCGCGCCAATCAATCGCTTTTCCAACCGCATCGGCAGCGAGGCCTTCTGGCCGACAACTCTCGACAAGGAGAGCGACAAGGCCGCCAGAATTCTAAAATCCTTTTGCAGTACGTGATTTTCCCCCCCCCCCCCCAGACTTACTAGCCGCACACGCTGCAAAACGGCCGTGACCGAGCTTAAACACTAACACCCCCGCGCAAACAGAGGATGGCTTCTACACCGAGCAAGACGCCGCCGGCGGCCCAGACGACGGCCCGAAGCAAAAGCAACGCGTACTCAAAAAGATCCCCCAGAGCGTCATCGCCAACGCCGTCGGCCTCGCCATCTTCACCACCATGCGCACCGGTCTCTGGGTCTCTGGCGCCGGCGGCTCCGGCGTGCTCGTCGCGCGGCAGGAGCATGACGGCGCGTGGTCGCCGCCCTCGGGCATCATGCTGCACACGGCCGGCCTCGGCTTCCTCGTCGGCGTCGACATTTACGATTGCGTGCTTGTTATCAACACGCGCGCCGCGCTCGCGGCCTTTACCAAGATTCGCGCCACCATTGGCGGCGAGGTGAGCGCCGTCGCCGGACCAGTCGGCGTCGGCGGCGTGCTGGAGAATGACGGCCGGTGGAAGCAAGCGAACCGGCCCGTATTTACCTATCTCAAATCGAGGGGCTTCTACGCGGGCGTGCAGGTCGACGGCACCGTCGTGATTGAGCGCTCCGACGAGAATGCGCGCTTCTATAATGAGACGGGCATTGCGGCCGCGGATATCTTGGCCGGCAAGGTGCGGAGGCCGCCGCGGGAGACGCGCAAGCTCATGGAGACGCTCAAGGCGGCCGAGGGTCGTGAAGACGTCGACGACGACATCATGGAGCAGCTCGAGCATGAGCTCGCGCCGGGGGACGTCGATGTCGCCTCACCCAACGCCACTACCACAACGTTTGGATTTCCGGAGGAGGACGACCCGGACCCCTACGGCGTGGCGGCGCTCGAAAAGGAAGGTCTCGGGATCGTCGAGGCCGGCTCGCACGCCAGAGTATCCAGCGACGAGTTCGCGTTCCGCCCGCGCAGCGGATACCGGTCTCGCGCCAACACGGCCGCCTCGACGCCCACGTACCGAACGAGCTTTGGCGCCGCGCCCGCTCAGAATCCGCGTTGGAGCCGCGACAGCGTCGCCACGACAACTTCAGATGCCGCAACGCAGACCGAAAACGATCAGTCGCCCGAGACGAGCCCTGCGCCCCCGAGCAGCCATGGCTATAGCCCCCGCGTTCTGACGCGGCATCATCACGCGCAGGCAGATGGGCCGCCGAGTCTTCACGGGGAGGAGGAGGAGGAGGAGGAGCAGGGCCGTGAACACATTGACGAAAAGACCAAGAGTCCATACTCGGCCGGTGCAGACGGCAGGTTGCACGGAGAAGACGGCCATGGAGAGGAAGAGGACGACGGGTTTGCCGATGCAGAGGAGACGGTGGCCAAGCCGGCGGTGGTGCTGCCCAAGGGTCCTCCGCCGGCGCTACCTCCCCGACGGTCCGCTGAGACAAAGCCTGTGGACGCTGACTTTGAAGATTTGGATTTGAACGATTCAAAGAATTAGTCTGCATTTTTCCCCAAGGAAGCGAATCAAAGGGCACTTAGAGAACAGACTGGCACGAGGAGGTCTGAGAGTGAGATACCATGGTAGAGAATACGTCGACCAGTTTAGATACTACGAGCATTGATAGAATTTAGCGTTGCGTTTCTACATGAATCAATTCAACTTCTAGAATATAAGCCACGTCCCCCCAACTAAACAACAATGCCAAGCTCTTTGCCGATAATCTCCGCCGCCCTCTCGCCGACAATCAGCGCCGTGTTGTAGGTATTGGCGCCTACATTCTCCGGCGCAATGGACAGATCCGCCACCTTGAGCCCCTGCGTGCCGTACACATTCAAATTCTTATCCACCACGCCGCCCTTTTCTCTCGGCGCCATCTTGCACGTGCCCACCGAGTGCCACGCCGTCTCAATGTGCGACCGGATCCAGTCCTCAATCGCCTCGTCGTCGTCCTTGCTGTACTCGAGCGGTGGGAGTTTCGCCCGATCCTGCACGCTCTTGAAGCCGCCCTCCGCCGCCGCCGCCGCCGCGGGCCCGTCCCGGCACGCCGCCTTGCTGCCCGCGGGGAAGCGCGGGTGGCTGGTGGCCTCCTCGCCGGCGTACCTGTCGCTGCGGCGTATGATTTCGCGCTGCTTCTTGTACGCCCACACCAGCTTGGTCAGGTCGACAGGGTTCTCGAGGAAGCCTGTGACAAAGTCGGGCTTGGCGCGCGGATCCGTCGACGTGATGTGGGTGCTGCCGCGGGCGTACGGGTACGCCGTGTAGGTGCCGGCCGTTATGTAGTGCGCCGGGCTGTCGACGGGCTCGTTGAGCGCGACATGATCGCCCATGTAGCCGCTAAAATAGGTCATGAGCATAATGGGCCGCGACGGCTGGTGCTTGAAGTCGCGCTCCCAGCACTCCTGAAACGCAGGGTCCAGCTGCGCGACCTCGTCCTCGGTTGGCCGCAGCTTGCCGCCCACGTCGAGCCCGTTCCAACCCATCTTGGACGACCCGGCAGCCACGGCCTCGTGAATATCCTCGCGACCGCTGAGCAAGCCGTCGAATGACATCTCTGGCGTCAACATGGCCTTGTAGCGGTAGATGATGAGGTTGTGGTCCTGGTAGTCCTCGCCGACGCCGGGAAGATCCGAGACGACGTCGATGCCAAGTCGACGCATCAGCTCAGCATTTCCAACGCCCGATCTCTCGAGGATAAGGGGCGTTGTCAGAGCGCCCGAGGTGACTACAACTTGCTTCTTGGCAGCGATAAAAGCCGCGGGTGTCTGAGTCCGGTTGGTAGTGGGCTCGTACTCAACGCCAATGGCGCGAGTGCCGTCAAACTTGATCCGGGTGACAGTTGAGTTGGGCAGGATGTGAAGATTAGGATAGTTGCCAGATTTAATAAGGGGGTGAATGTAGCAGTGAGCTGTGTCTTGCCTCTTGCCGTCTGGGCTAATGTATTTGGCCCAACGCTCGAAGCCGTGGCCGACCTCAAAGTCTTGCAAATTGGCCACGTGAGGCACACCCAAAGACTCGGCTGCGTCGAGGATGTCATCGTTGTTTAGCTTGGAAAGATGTGTTCCATAGCTGACCTGGATAGGACCGTCATGGCCGTGAGCATTCTTGTCAATCTTTGGGTCGTCCAACATGTGATTCTCTGCCTTGTTCGCTAGAGCCAGCATCCTTTTCCCATCCCAGCCTTCTGTCTTCCATGAGTCAAAGTCCACCGCCGATGCTAAACTTCTGTATTAGCCCGAGCGCGAGAAATCACATCAACGCCACGCACCTCGTGTATACATGGTAAAGTTGATGGAGGAGCCTCCGCCCAGGATTCCTCCCGAAGGGACCACCAATGCACGGTCACCAAGGCTCGATTCCCTTTTCGCCGAGTGAAAGAGGACAGTTTCGCTTCCTGGAAAGAGATGGCTCAGGAACATGGCTGGAGTGACCACGGTAGGATCGTCTAGATTATTGCGTCCCTGCTCGATCAACAGAATTGACAAGTTCGGGTCCGCTTTCGCGAGTCGACCAGCTGTAACGCACGCAGCGCTGCCACCTAA
The DNA here is from genome assembly GCA_030778325.1 of Beauveria medogensis. Classification (NCBI taxonomy): domain Eukaryota; kingdom Fungi; phylum Ascomycota; class Sordariomycetes; order Hypocreales; family Cordycipitaceae; genus Beauveria; species Beauveria medogensis. The sequence continues at coordinate 44,351 of JAPFRM010000429.1, forward strand.
TGGCTGGCTTGTCAGGACTCAATACACGGGAGTCATTTCTGTAGCAACACTTGCCTCCCACGAATACGACGTCATATTCGGATTTCAGATTGCTTGAAGCCATCCTACGATAGGATTGAGGTACGAAGGATTGGGTACGATAGGATTAGGTACGGTAGGATTGGGGTGTCAAGTGAGGAAAGCGCCAATGGAATCACACCCTACCCCGCGCTTTATATACAGGTCCAACTCTTGCAAACTTGCCTCGTTGCGGTGGGCATAGCTACATGATATGTGGCTACCTATAACGAATTGATCGCCATTCTAACAGCAAATGCTAGCGCGGCCATGCCTGGGATCCGCACCGCGGGGCGGTTTGGTCAAGGGCACATATGTAGCCTGGATGTCTATCCTGCTGTTCTTACTAAAAGTGCCAAGCGGCCTTCAATATCTGGTTCCAGCTACGCCATCTCCTGCCTGATGACTGTTTTGATCCACATCACTTTCTGCAGGCTTGCCATAATCGCTTGATATGAGACGAGTTGCATCAGCGGCATGATCCAGGAACCAGTCTCAGTAGTCCCTCTCCATCAAGCGTTATTAGGTCGTCAATATCCACAGCCGTACGTCGTTGCATTTCTTCGGGTACAAATCGTCTGTCTGCTGGAGCAATGGCCCCAAGATGAGCCCCCCTTGCCATGACTATTCATAACATGGTCAAGACAATCAACCGAACTAGCTCTGCCATTGTGCATGCTGGCGTAAAGTCCAAGTTAGCCTCATGGTTGAGGCTAGGTATGCTGGCCGATCGCCCTGCTGCAAGGCAGCGCTGGCAGGACAGTTAAAGGCCCAAATTTCGCTCAAGCGGCTCACGCCGTCTCTCAAAGTCGCTAGACAAGCCCACTGGTAGTGCTGACCAACCCCCTGCAGCCAGTTCTATTTCAGCCAATAGAACGGTAAAGAAATACGATGATTTGATCTGACGTCGAGCTCACCACTACAAGAGTAATGATTCTATACTTGATATAATTTCATATGGTTTAGAGCCCTGCCTCGGACTCTAAGACTCAATTTTAGTCTACAAAATTATGCCTTGCTCATCTTGAACGATTGCACAAAGATGCACAAAGATGCAACAAGGTGCAAAAGCCAAGGTGACAGGGCGGTGCTGCACGTTAGCCTGTTGTAGCGCTATGGTGGGGCTGGTTTTTAGCACGAGTAGCATATGCTACAGGCAATCGCAATGACGACAGGCGATTCTGAGCTGGCCGAGTGAAGCTCTTCTCACTTCCAAACTATTCGTATTCCACTCAACACTCTCAACACCCCAAACCGCGTCTGTCTCTACAATCATACAGTCATAAAACCGAGCAAGATGGCGGATAACGATCAAGACAGCCTCGTCAGCGAGTTCTGTTCCATCACTGGCGCGAGCCCCGAAAAGGTGCATTTTGACGCTCCCCCGCCACCGCACCGCACCCCACGGCACCGCGATAGCTCGTGCTAACCTCTCCCCCAACAGGCGACACAATATCTTCAGGCCAACGGGTGGCAAATTTCTGCCGCCTCCAACTCGTACTTTCAAGACGAAGACGAAGGTGCCGAGGAAGGCTCTTCCGCGGCCGCCGATGCCAGCTACGCAGGTCCACGAACCCTTGATGGCCGCCCCGCGCCCGCGTCCTCCTCGAGACCTGCGCGGTCGGCAACGGCTCAACCCAAGCGCAAAGGCGTCGCCACTCTCGGATCTCTGAGCAGCGCCAGACCCGAGCCCGCCCATCACGATGATGACGACGACGACAGCGACGACGAGGACCAAGAAGACGGCAGCCGTGGCAACCTGTTTGCCGGTGGCGAAAAGTCGGGTCTAGCAGTGAAAGATCCCGCCAAGCAGGACAATGGCCCTCGAAAGATTATCAGCGATATCCTGGCCAAGGCGCGAGAGTAAGTTCCTCTGGAGCAGCCCGCCGCTGTTGGAACGTGCGTGCTGACCAAAGGCCCCCCCCTCCCTCCCCAGGAACACGAGCCGCCCCGACCAGGAAAACGAAGCGAGTAGTGCCCCTTCGCAGCAGTTTCGCGGCACCGGCATGACCCTCGGCGGCGACGGCGTCGAAAGCCGCAGCATCCCCGACCCCAACGGGTCCCTCCAGCCGCGCGGCGGCGAACCCATCGAGCGCGTGCTGCACATCTGGCAGAACGGATTCAGCATCGACGACGGGGAGTTACGGCGCTTCGACGACCCCGCCAATCAAGCGGACCTGGCTATGATCCGATCCGGCCGCGCGCCTCTGCACCTCATGGACGTCCAGCACGACCAGGCCGTCGACGTTAAGCTCGAACAGCACGATGGCCCCTACAAGCCGCTTCCCAGGAAGTACAAGCCCTTTTCAGGTTCGGGCCAGCGCCTGGGAAGTCCAGTGCCAGGCGCTCCGTCTCCGGCGCCGGCCGCCGTCTCTAGGAGCCCTGCTGCGGCTGCTGCGGGCGGTGCCTCCCCCAGCAGCCCGATCCCCGAAATCGATGCGTCGCAGCCTACGGTTACGATTCGGCTGCAGCTCCCTGACGGCACGAGACTGCCGGCTCGATTCAACACGACCAACACTCTTGGTGACGTGTACGACTTTATTAGCAGAGCGTCGGCAGAGACACAAACGCGTGCGTGGGTGCTCGCCACCACGTTTCCCAGCAAGGAGCACACGGACAAGAGCCTGGCGCTTGGAGACATGTCCGAGTTCAAAAAGGGAGGTACTGCGGTTGTCAAGTGGAAATAGACTTTTGGGGATCTCGGGGAGACGAAAACGACGGCTACGAGACATGTGGAAGCATTAGCTACGACCTGCGACTAAGCTACGACATGGCAAAGTAGCAGTAGGCAGAATAAATTATATCAACATGGATCATGAAACTCCTTTTCTAGATAACAAGTCAGTTGGGGTTCAGTCCTGTCCATCCAGCGACGACGAGCTAGCTTTTGCCTGGAAAATGGTATCCGTTGTCACGCCTCCAACGCCGACAAATAAAGATGAAAAAAAAGTAAGCAAACAAACAAAACATGCATGCCAAATGCAAAGTCTCAACAGAAGATTAAGCACCTATTTACACCGAGAGCGGCAGTCCACCAGGAGCATCCAGAAACTTGAAATGCTCAATCGCAATCTGGCAGTTGAGCATGGCCGCGTTGAAGCGTCCCTCGCCGGGCGGCAGCACCACCATGAGATAGGTATTGGTGGTGAACTTGAGGATAAACAGGCTGAAGCGCGTGCCGGCCTTGTGCTCCATGCGCGTAAACTGCTCCGCGTTGCGGGGTGTGCCGGTGAAGCGGGAGATGCTCTGCTTGAAGTGCTTCATGATGTTGGACATGCGCTCGAGACGATCCTCTGTCGGGTTGCGCGCGGCCTCCTTTGACGTCCACGAGGACACGGCCAGGAACGAGGTGCGCTCAAAGAGCAGAATCTCCTCGGCCTCGATGGCGACGCCGAGGTTGGCGAGGTTGCGCTCAATGACGGCCAGGTTGGGGACGAGGTCGTGGATGATGCTGGCCCAGGCCTTGTAGAGGCTCTGGTCCCAGATGGACGTGGCAAACGGGGAGATGTCGACGGTGCGGTCGCCGCCGCTGATGGAGGCGGCGTACTCGAGGGAGCGCTGGCGGACGATGCGCACGCGCTCGTCGTAGACGGCCTCGCGCGACGCCGGCACCACCAGGTCCATCTTGTGCACGAGAATGTAGATGCGCGCCCCGGGCGAGTACTGCAGCAGCGCGGAGAGGATCGAGACGTAGGTGGCGAGGTCGCGGTCGACGTCGCGCGACTCAATGTCAAAGACGTAGATGAGGACGCCGACGTTGGAGAAGACGTGCACGCGCTGCTGCGAGAGGTAGTTTTCCATAAAGGCCTCCTGACCGCCGCAGTCCCACAGGTTGAGCGTCAGGTTGCCGAGGAACTTGACGTGCGAGAGGTCAATGTCAATGGTCGCGCCTCTAGCATTTCAGATGATTTGTATCAGTAACCATCGTCACTACTAGACGGGAGGAGGCTGGGCCCCCAAACAAAGACTCACAGCCGCCGCGTGTCGCGCGCAATGTAGTTGCTGAATATGATGCTCCGCATGCTCGATTTGCCGGAGCCCGACTTGCCCATCAGCAGAACCTTCTTCTTCTTGGGCTTCTTAACCTCCAAGCGAGGCTCGGCAGAGGCTGCGGCGTCGGTAGCCTTGGCCTCGTTCTTGGGCGCCATGCTGGGCCACGGGTGATGTGTCGAAGAGAGAACGTTTCGATGGCGGTAGCGGGAGCAATCAACGGTATTATATATTCGGACAAGGACGCCGCACCGATCAGGTGTGGCTATTTGATATGTTCCTCGTGGGCAGGTTGTCGAGATGATTGAATTGGCCGTTTGAAGTAGGCAAGCTTGGGAGCTCGGTCGCCGCCGCTGGACACAGGTGGGGTACACACGTACGGCAGCCGCTCGCTTGCCCTGCCCGATGCGGCCTTGTACTTCAACACCATCATGAGCTCGTGTAAAAACTAATTTCGGAAAAGGACCTTTCCTTGCCGACTGGGTACACAAGAACGACAGCTGATCTTGGGCAAGTACTCCTACAACAACCGTTTGTATATGCGTCGGGTGCTCTTGTGCGTCCCCCCCTCCCCTCTCGACGATGCGACGGGGAATGCTAGCTTCACTTGCCGCAAACACAATGTCTCATACTCAACTTTGGAGGCCTTCAAGTTCTTACCTGAGACTTCCGAAGGGGGCTATCGGAAGCTGCACCTGGGCTTACCTTCCGAATGAAACCCAACCTTTGGCCAAGCATCACCATGACCAGATGTCTGTGCTCACGTACAAGGGTCACTACTACTCGTGACCATTTCCGAATACTACACTACATATGGTAACAGCAAATGACGTGCATCGGTCGCCCTATCGGCCATCGCTGCAGGTTTTCCATGAGACTGCACCTGAGATGCCCCTCAGTCGAGAGTGACTGAGCTCAAATGCGGTCGAGCAGGCCGTCACATTGTAGATGCCGTCTCGGAGGACTTTTATACGCTGATCTCGAAAATAGTACATTGAATCTCATGCCCTCGTCGACTCCCGACTCTTGTCGACGCCATATCGTCAAGCCCTCGCTACGCCTCCACACCATGGAGGTCCTCATCTCTTTCTCATATCTGGCTGGAGCCGTGACGGCGTACGACTCGCTGACCTCGCCATACTCTTCACCGGCTCCCTTCACAACCTCTTTGAGGGCCCGGGACCCGTCCCCCTTGACCTTTTCGTCAATAGACCCATCTTTCACAGAGACTTCAGAGCACTAAAGCCAAAATGCTGATCAAGCCCTCACCTCTTTCTCCCCCGCCCACCCCAGTCTACCGTCCGAGGAGCCATTTGCAACCGTGACACCAACCACGACCCCGACCCCGCCATCAAATACGGCGGACCTTTTCTTATCTCGCACCACTTCAGCCGCACCGACACCCTCCGACGACGACGGCGGCCTTCCAGATCCCTTTCCACGCCCTGTCTGCGGTCCTCAGCCGGGAGCTGACGGACTCAGTAGCTGGCGACAGACCTGACATAACCTTGCAAGAAACTAAAAATTACCTCGAAAGGGCGCTTTCTAGATGGATATTTGTTGGATTTTTTGACCAAATCCATCTTTTACAAGTGGCAGTACTCTTACGTCACGCTCTCATCGCTATACGGCATAAGAGTAAACATCGCGTATATTTATATTGTTCTCAATACTCAACGCAGACAGCGCTATTCCGGCATGTCGCTGAGTGAGATGGGGAATAAAGCCAAAAAACAAGAGATATCTCCGAGAGTAAACCAACCAAAACCATGAACCAGGGCGCATAAACATTAGGCAACTACTTCTTCACCTCGGAAAGCTCGACCGTGGCCTTTTCCACATCCTCCTCATCGGCGCTAGTTTTCTCTGACGAAGCAGTCTCGACACCGGCCACAGCGTTCTCAAAGGCACGGCCACGCTTCTCAGGGCCAACCATTGTAGAGAAGATGATGCCGAGAGCAATAATGGCCGTGGCAACTCCCATAACAGGGCCGTAAGCCTCGACACGGTGGCCGCTCTTGAGCGTAATAAAGGTCTTTTCGGCAATGGCATTTACAATCTGGGCAGAGGGCGACGAAATCATGTTGCCGATTTGGTATGTGACACCGGGGAAGGTGGAGCGATAGGCAGCGGGGGACAGCTCGTTGAGGTGGATGGGAATGACGCCCCAAGCGCCTTGCACAAAGAATTGCATGAAGAAGCCCGAGGCGCTAAGGGAGGCCTCACCTCGGGGAAGAATCCAGGCAGGAATGAGCATGGCAGACATTAGCGCCGAGCCGATGATAGTGCGGCGGCGGCCGAGGAACTGGCTCGCGTAGCCAATGATGGTGCCACCAACGCAGGCGCCGACCTTCATCATAATGGAGGCACGCGAAGCTCCCTTGTTGGAAAGCTCCTTTTCGGTGAGCATAAAGGTGGTGTATGAGTCTTGTGAGGTGTGCGAGTAAAAGTTGAACCAGGTCATGAGGAAGATGCAGTAGACGCACATCTTCCACTCCTTGGCCAGCATCACCTTTGTCTCGCGCCAAAAGGCACCGGGCGACGAGGCCTTTTTGCCCCTTTTCTTGGCCTCGATAAATTGCTGAGATTCGGGGAAGAGCATGCGAATGAGGCCAACAGCGATGGAGAGACCGGCTAAAAAGTTGTCAGTATGGGTTCCGTGGGCGGGTGGCGGCGCTGCCAAGAGATCATACCCCCGATCCAGAACACTATTTTCCAGCTGTCGACGGCGCCACCAACGCCAAGGTTGGCGCATGCCGCCAAGACGTAGCCGAAAGAGTAGCCCTGTTGCAGAATTCCAGACATCAGACCGCGAGCGTTTGAACTGGAAGTATTAGTGAGTATTTCGATCCCATGGTTGAGTTTTGTGGTCGACTTACGGGCACTGCTCGAGCGCCATGGCAATGGCATTGCCATAGACGCCGCCCATGAAGAGGCCAAAGAGACTACGGACGGCCAAGAAGTGGGAGAATTTGGTCGAGTAAATGGTGGCAATCTGTAGGAGGCCGAGCACTAGCATGTTGAAGACCATGGGCCACTTGCGACCCCATTTGTCGCCAGCGAGGCCAAAGACGGCCGCGCCAACGGATCGCAAAAGCAAGGTCAGGGTGATGGCGGTGGTAATGTCGGCCTTTGTGCGGCCATAGTACTTGGCGAGCTTGACTGTCTGGATAGAAAGGGCGTGAAAGTCGAAGGCATCGGCGACCCAGGCGAGCCAGCCGACGATGAAGAAGAGCCAGGCCTTGGGGGTGAGCTGGGCAAAGAGGGAAATGGGGTTCTGGAACTTGTCGGGTTGCTGCCACTCGCAACGCGTCTCGCCGTAGGCGTTGCTGACTACAACGCGCTGCTTCCAGACGAAGAGATCGCGGAGGGACTGCTTGGCCGTGGGGATGATGCCCTGGGCCAGGTCGTCGGCGGGCTCGTTGGCCACGGGATGGCTCGAGGAGGTGACCATGACTCTGAGAGGATACTCTACCTGGCGGGAGAGAAGATTTTTTAGGGTGACTGGTTGTATGGACTATAGGTTTGTCGGTAGAAATGACTGCCGGCGAGGTTGGGGCTGAGTTTTTGAAGGAATTGCCCAATTGTACCTATAGATGGTCTGGCTCGAACCTTCCTTCAATGATATGAAGAAGGAGGAACAACTGGGAACTGGGATATATGCAAGACAAGAGATACAGCTGTAGCGCCACTTCACGCCGGACTGGCTTACCTATATCATTAAGTACTTTGTAATGTGAGGGGTGCGACGGGGTAGTGGTCATCATCGGAATGGAGCTACCCCAACTTGCAGCCCGCCTCTGCAAGCCAACGTGGATAGAGTCACGCTCCTTGAAGTATCTGTTATTAGGGCTTTGCTTTTTTTGCCGTCACGCCAATGGCGGAATCTTATTCCTCTTCTGGGGCCACTAACGCATACTACACTCTGCCACATGCATCACTACGAGATGTGTACTTGGCGGATGATACTTGCGGTCAGAGAAGCAGAGGGGATTTCCAACTACCCGCATATCGAATGAGAATTTACCATATCTGTTCATCATTGTTGGGGTAGATCAGAACTTCCGTAAAATGTCTCGCGGCCCATGCCACGCACCAAGTTACGTCGTATGCTCTGGGCCTCTAGCTCCCCGAAGAACGCCACAAAGCATCAGAGAAGGAATTAGGGCGTGACTTTTTTATGCGCCCGTGGCTTCGTGAACCATAGCGGAGCATTTTAGAAGCGAATGCGCCAGCCGGGACACCATCTGGCAACCAACTCGGCGCCACGAGACCTCCCTGCCCTGGTCGGTGCATGTAAGCCCGCCAGCTTTGCCGACCTGGAGGCTGTAGTAGCCCTGCGAGTTGGTGTGGGGTTGAGTCAAAGAGGTGGTGGGCTTGCAGAAGCGTGGCTTTTGCAGCCTGATTCTCGAGCATAATACGGATAAGTAGTATGATTTAGCGTACGAAGGACATGAAGGATTTACGGTTCTTCTGAGCCAACGCAGATTCGAGCGGTCCGTTGTCTTGCCACCAGAGGCAATGTCGCAAAGACAGAAACGGCGTTGATGAGTAGATGGGACGAAAGCGACATTCCCCAGACCAGCGTCGTATTCAGGGTTCTGGGGTCCGTTGCATTGAGCACAGAGCGGTCTGTTAAATAACTTAGTAGTTAGCACATGACTGCGGAGACAGAGGGTCGAGACAACAACAAAAACAGCACAAAGTTTATTGGGCCAGGGCAAGGTTACGGGAGGGGTCCGTATGGGGAAATGGGAATATGCTCCGCACATGTTTGCCTGAATGATGCGGAGAAAGTTGTATTCGTAGCGCAGAAATTGAGTTGTAGGAAAGTTCAGCGTTTGAGGATGTGGAGTGTCTACGATAATTGGGTAACTAAATATTTAGTGGTAGGGAGGTCAAAAGGGTTAGTAGGCAGTTTTTGCTGGTGTTTGCGCTTGGCAGCTGGCAGCTTATCTGGTGCTGGCCAGCGTCTCGCTTGTTGCTGTATATCCTACATACGACAGAATAACACAGTGCTTCTCAATCTTCATCAACCCGAGTGCAAAGATCCTCCGCTAGGCCGCACAGGCTCCTCCCGGCTAGCGTAAAATTAAGCTTACAACAAGCTGCGAAAGCGATATTTAGCGTCCCAGTCCAAGACTCCAACGAGATCATCGCTCGTTCCCCGCGCCCGCCGCCTCATTCTTCCTACGGCTTCAAAGACGTGGGGGGACACGTTTTTCGCTGAGAAGAACATTCGACAAGGATCCGATCCTAGCTCAAGCAAGCACGGACTTCAGCTCCCAGTGCCAAACCAGCGGAACTCTACGGAACTGGAGCTCCGGCATGTTCCACCGCAAGCCCTCCGTCTCTGCATCACCACACCCGCAACCATTTACCGAACAACCACTTTCAAGAACCACTTTCAAGAACCACTTTCAAGCAGGGTGCATCCTTGCAAGCCCATTCGCATATTACGGATATTAGAGACTCCATTGCAGGCAGAAAGATAAGGAGCAGAAGAAACGAATCACGGCGCGCCGCCCTCCAGTCTCCCCATCCCGACCCCAGAACAATGAATCGCCAGCGCGAGCGCTAGTCGCAACGCAGAAGGCCACAACGACGCCAGGCGACCCCCATGGGCTGGGTTAGAAGGATGTTTCTGACCTCAAGCGGCAAGATCGCCGTGATGAACTTGCGTGGCGCGCGCCTCTCTTTCACTCTCCATGCTGCGTCGGCACATACCAGATGCCTCCCAGTGCTTCCATATATGCGCACAGGCTGGAGTCATGTATCTCAGTTGCAAAAGCCAAAAGGCTGGAGTACAGTTGAATGCAGTCGCACAAGGGCGGCCCAGCACGCTGACCTAACACCCCCGCGCCAAGACACCACCCCCGACTAATGAATGACTGAGAAGCTATGGAGAACATGTCTTTAATGTTCGGATATTATGCTACCCATTACGGATACTCTCGGTAGTATTACATTACACTGTCGTCAAGACATCACAGAAATGACGACGCCTCCCCCGCTTCCCTGTGCCCAGAGATTGGGGCTCAACTCTGCAAGCCACTGGCTTTTTGCCTCTCTCTTGGCTCTCCGAATAACATGATTTGATCCCCCTTATTACCCACGCCACATGCCCCCAAGCCCAAGCCCGGACAGAGGGGTATCCCTCCGCCGCCACCGCCACTATGCAGGGCTGCTTCACCCGCTAGCGCCATGGTGGCATTGTTCGGTCGAATCTCATTCTTCAGTATCCGTATCAGTACCCGAATCGGCGCTGGCAAAGAAACACGCGGCTATTGATGCGCCGAATCGCTCCAGTCCTAGGCTAGTGACCCAGAACGGCCAGACGTATCAGCCCATGAGCGCACTCGTCTTCCCCACAAGCCAGCCTCGCTCCCCAACGTGCCTGACTGATCACCCACACACGCAGCCTCCACCAATAGCAACTACTTCAACAGCAAATGTGATCATCATGGGGAAAAGCTCTGGAATATCCCTCACGAAAGGTCTCCATATTATTCAAACGGCTAGGTCATGTAATCTTGCGACCGACCCCGCGCCCCAGAAACGGTGCTTATACGAAGTCCACAATCCCGCTTCGGAAGTTGCCCATTGATGCGCATTTCCAAATAGAGCAGTTCTCTGAAGAGCAATTGTGCGGTGTGGGTGGCCAGTACCCGAAAGCTTGGGCTGGCAAGAAAATAACTCGGAACTGCTACTCAACGGAGCTTCACGCCTCGTTGGCCTCATTGACATTCAAATATGCGATTGATCAGGATGGCATTTACGGATAGCGTCCAAGACTTCTCTAGGCTGTGGATTCGCAACACCTCTGCGTGTTAGTACACAAACTGACAAAGTTTGTTTTTGACAGATGGGCCTCTCGTCGGGTCACATTCTCTGGGTATCTCATGTTGCGGTATCGAATTAGTCTATTTATTACTAACAGCTGCTTTCTAGTCATGTGCATAGCAATGGCTCTCTCAAAGCGGCTGACCTGCAACTGGATGTTTCGGAGGCAGCAGGTTCATCAAACCGTCGTCAAATCTAGCTTTGTCATTGTCAACAGGCAATACCGGTGCCACTTGTTAGGCTCTTCATAATCTAGTCGAGCCGATTCTTGCTTCGAGGTCGTGCTCGTTCCAGCTCTGGTGTTCTGAGCAACGGCCTGACAGGCATGTCTTTGTCGCCGATGGCTTTCACAGCACCGTGCATGTTGACGGAAAATGATCTTCCGCGCCAACTCACAGTCGTTCCCAACAGCACGGCAGTCGTCCAAATAGGGAGCGCCAGGACCTCACGGCCAATCCAGGCCGGCAACCATTCTTTGAATGGCCGTTTGTTCATGCCGCCGCTCCTCCGGGTGCCTTGAGCAAACTTTGGCGTGCTTTCATCCGTCTTCATCGAGTTGCCAGTATGGAGATGTTGAAAGATGAACCAGTCCACCGTCAGCCACGCAGTCATTGCAATCAGCCAAATGCAGCCACCAGCTGTCCACGTTTGCGGAATGCCCAAGTTACGATGGAACCAAGGTAGAGTCGTGAGCGCAAATGCGAGGTATGCACAGCACAGGATAGATTCGACACCCGGTTCAACAAGTGTCGCAGCTAGTACTGTAAACTTGCGTGCGCGTAACCATCGCACTCTGCGCGCAACGTACGAGACGACACCCATACCAGCCATGGGCTGAATGACAAGATCACCCCAGACGATGCCGTGGTTGAGGAAGCCTGGTATCTTCGACTTCCACAGTAGATCGCCGATCAGATGATCTTCGCAAATATTAAACGAAAAATGATCAATGCCTGTCGGTCTTCTGGACGGACAGCCTGGAGCAGGGGGGCGTGAAGGCACAGTGACTTGCTCGAGATGAGATTTTCGAAACATGTTGCTCTTTCCTACAATACAGGGAGCAATTCCAACAGAGTTTATGGCTCCGTAAAACTTGACGTGCGTAGTTGACATGAACATCTCGTCGAGGCGGCCGCCGCCCTGGGTCCATACTCTGGTGCTGAGGTCCTCGCCCATGTTCATGGTGCCCATGTCGTTTGAAGAACCAGTGGACGCCAGCAGAGCTTGTTGACTCGCCGCATCATTGCTATAGTCAACCGTATCAACAACAAGCGGCATATGGTGCACAAACTTGTACGGTCGCACCACCTTGCCCTGCGACGCGAAACCCGACAGCTTGTCCACCATGCGGCCAAGAACCCCCGTCGACACCCAGACGTTGCAGTCAATGATCCATATAATGTCGCCTTTAGCTTCTCGATATGCTCTGCTGATGTTTCGAATCTTGGGATTCGGTCCTAGATTTTCAATGTGACCATGGGGCCCGTGGAGGGCGGGGTCCTGCGCCTCGACGAGGATCTGGACATCAAAGCCGGGGAAGTCGCGGACAAGCTGCTCTAATATCGGGTACGCAGCGTCGTTGACATCCTCGACGCAAAGTCGAATCGAGTAGCGGTCGTGCGGGTAGTCTTGGCGAAAGGTCGAGGCAATACAGTCGTAGAGATTGGGCTCGAGTCCCTTGACGGGACGGATGACAGTGACCCAGGGTGCCTCGCTGCCTTGCTTGGCCGAGACGGACGATTGTGGTTGGCGAGAAAAGTAGCGGAAGCTGTCCAATACAAGTCAGAAAAGTCGCCTGTTTTATTGGGGCCGCTGAGGCGAGACGTACATTGCACAAATGCCGACCGTTTGGACAATGACGATGAAGCAGCACCAAACAAGACAGATGATGGCGACGGTCTCGACGAACCAGGACATTGCTGCCTCGGGCGGCGGTCTTCAGCTCTAATTGGGAAATAAGAGTGCAATCAATACTAAGTGTCGGTCAGCACCAGCAGGAGGCACAAGACATTCCCAGGCGAAGAGCCTTTTCTGCATCCGTGGTTTCCGAGCGAGAATAAAAGACGTCGCGGCCTGATTGGTGATGTAGTCAAGTGAACATGGTCTTTTGATGGGGCCCTTGATTTTCTGCCCCGTGCTTGGATTTTTCTGATTGTCAACCAAAACATTGTCGACCAAAACGGCAAGAAGTGTCAACCAATTTGTGGCTTAGAATTTTGTCTGAATCTTCTAATTATCATTCAAAACACCAGAAGTGTTAACCAGTTTATGGCTTTTTTGTGTATACGTAGTGGCTAGGTAGTGTGTGGACGCTGAGGGGCAGAATTCATCACTAAAATCACACGTCACGCGTCTACCGCGTACTTGCTCTTTAACCACACAATTGATTCTGCAATCACTACGCCATTTTAAAGTTTCCTTCCGGATGTGACACTAGGCTTGACATGACAAAATCTCAACTAGCATTTGCTTATTGAAGAGTGTTTGTTCAACTTGATACGTGCTGTAGTCTTTTGTTTTGGGTGAACCTCATTTTCCAACGAAGCACAGATTCAGCTTGAATACGGATACGCAGTTGGGAAGCTTTGATGAAAGGTGGGTACCTCGCAAACCCGTGATCTCCAACAGCAAGACTCTCCAGTCAAAAAATTTCTGTGCAAGCTTCTTCTTCTCACTCTTCCTTCTCTACATCCGCAAGAACTCTTTTTGACGCGCCGACCGCCAAAGTTTGGCTGTAATCGCTCGATTGTTGGAATTTCAATTATTATTGAGGCGACTCTGCCTCGCAGCCCAGTCGATGGCGATGCTGTAAAAGGTAAGCGAAAATTCTTCCGAGCGCTACTCTTGCGCACGTCCGTAGTACAAGACTTTGCACATTTGATTCCCCTTTCCACTCGAAGCAATTCGCTTCTGCCCGCGCTGTTATGATGACACCAAATTTCGGTGCTTAGAGAATCCATTCATTTGGTCTCTGTGAAGGCGACTGAATAGACTACAACGGTATCTGACACAGCACAATCAATTCGCTTGCTCCTCCTACCATCTCGTTTTCGAACCAGCGCTAATCAGGACAAAGACATGGCCAGGACCGATGACTGAATTAAACATCTCGCTTCCGCCTACCGCGCCGCCGGAGGGCTTGGCTGCTGCTCAGCCCAACGGCAAGCCTGCGCCTAAACGCAAAGGTCCGCCTTTGAATCAGATATATTCCTTGCCTGTGCCGATTCGGACCTTTCCGTTACCGGCATTCTATCCCAACAATCCCATTTCCATAATTCACGTAGCGTACGCATGGCTTAAACAGACTGTACGCCCACCGCCTGCGGAACCCTCCGTCGTTTACCGCGGCGTTTGGTCGGAAGGCACCACCTCTGTCCACGTCACCGATGAGAAATCAATGAGGGGCCTGTGGGAGCAGGGTTTCTTTGGTAAAGGTAGTTTAAGTCGAAGTGAGCCGAACTGGTTCCGGCGCGAGCTCGTCCGCAAGGGTGTCGAAGAGACGCACGTCAGTGAAATCTTGACAAATCAAAGGCGACAAGAACGCGCCGAAGCCAAATGGGAACGCGCAAGACTTGAGCAAGAAGCTATCCGTCAGACAAAGCTCAGTGAAGAGCAAAAGGCGGTGATCGCGGTCGAGGCGGCGGTAAACACCCTTGCTCCCGTCGGTCCAGCTGAGCTCCTAGCGCTGCCTAACTCACTGTCCGATATCAAAGTGACGAAAGCGAAGCAGGCGAGTACGTCAATTCTTGTAAACGGTAACTACCTCGCACCGCGACCCGAGCTGTCACTCATTGAGCAGCTTGCTGGCGTCACCTCGGACGCTGGCACCAATGGGTCTGCGACGGCGCCGCAAACACCAGTAACCCGCTCTCGTGGCAGTTCGACTGTTTCTCATGACGGCTCCGAGAAACGACAGAAAAGTGTTCGATTTTCGCCGAAAGTGGAATCTACCACGTTTGAGTTCTCGGATCCTCCGAGCTTCAATGCTGCACTTGAGGGAAAGCGTGCTGAGCCGACAACAGCCCTCGATGACGATACAACAGCGACAGCAACAGAATCCGCCAAGGACGTTGTTGTCAACAAAGAGCATCTTCAGCTCACCCCGCAAGAGGCTTTCTTCCTCAAATTCGGTTTAGGAGCGCTATCTGTAACGGATCCGTACTCAGGCTTGGACTTGTCGACCATGGACATGCTGCGCATATTTCGCGAACATTCCTATGCACCGCCGCGAAATGGGCCTGATGCCGCCGACTTACAGCCAGACGACCCCTTTCTGGTACACTACGTCGTGTATCATCATTTCCGCTCGCTCGGCTGGGTCCCTCGCGCGGGCATCAAATTCGGCGTCGACTGGCTTCTGTACAATCGCGGACCAGTTTTTGACCACGCCCAATTTGGTTTAATTGTGGTTCCGTCCTACTCGGCTCCCTGGTGGAAAGCCAATGGTAAAGAACCGGAAACAAAATCGTGGTCTTGGCTTCACAGCGTGGTGAGGGTGCTGTCACATGTCACCAAGAGCCTGGTGCTCGTGTATGTGGATGTGCCACCGCCGCCTGTGTTTGATGAGGCCATTGCATCAGGTCTTACGGATGCACTGAAACTGTACAAAGTAAGAGAAATCATGGTGAAGCGCTGGGCGGCCAACAGAAACCGGTAGAGGATTGGTTGTATGATAGATACCCATTATGTACCATTAGTTAGCGGTTTACCTTTGGAGAATTGTATATGCACGACCAACTTGCACATTTCAGTCGAATTCTGAATACATTTCGAATCATCTTTTCTTGTATTTACTCTTTACTTTTCCTTGACATTTGAAACCAGGAAGGCATGCATTAGCAGAAGTCGAGATAGGAACCCGGACCCGGCCGTCCCCTGATGGCGATGCAAACGGCCGAGGCAGCTCCCCCAGAGTTTTGAGCTTCCTCCACTTGCCGGCAACTAACTAGTTGGCACAACCCACAAACCTCCATATATCAGCGCAACCCCTCTCCCGCTCGTCCGAGGTTAATTTACAATGTGCATTCTATTTATTCTTAAACTCCGTTTCTCATACAAATCGCCAGATTTTGTTAACTCGGTATACAAATAGAAAACCACTTACAGCGCACAATGCTCTCGCCCGGGCGCGCATGGATACGCCGAGCGCCCCGGCTACGCGGGGGCTTGAATAACGCCCGACGAGCCTCAATTCATGCCACGGCGCAGCAAACACAGCAGGAGCTGCAGACCACGGACGCAGAGTCAAGCGTCAGCGCAGTTTGGGCGCAGCCGGCGGCGCCGTGGCGCCTCAAAGAGCTCCGCGAGCAGCAAGGTCACCACAAGCAGACGCTGATCCGCCGCACCGGCCTCACCACGGGCCCGCTCTCGTACGTTGCGCACCGCGACCGCGTCGTCGTTACGGCGCAGGAGAGCGGCGCGACCGTGACGCTCGATGCCGCGGCCCTCCGCGACGGGTGCCAGTGCGCCGCATGCAAGAACGCCTCGTCGGGGCAGAAAACCTTTGCGTCGGTTGAAATCCCCCCGGGTCTCGCTATCGCCAGCGTCCGGGAGACGGCTGACGGCTTGCGCGTCGCCTACCACAATGACATTCCGCGGTTCGCAGACCATGAAACCGCAGTGCCCTGGGAGAGTCTCGAAGTCGCGCTCGGGGCCCGCCTGCCCGTCGACGTGGCCGCCGTGCCGCCCGTCTTCAACTCTGTGCGGTCGCGGCTCGGCATCACCCTCTGGGACCGGTCCCTCATCACCCAGCGCGTGCGCTCCATCGACTACGCCGCCTTCATGGCCGGCGGCGCCCCGCTCTGGGCCGCGATCCTCGACCTCGTCCGCCTCGGGCTCGTCTGCCTCTCCAACGTGCCGCGCGACGAGTCCTCGGTCGAGCGCATCGCCCTGCGCATCGCCAGCATCCGGGAGACGTTTTACGGGCGCACGTTTGACGTGCGCGCGAAACCCCACGCCGAAAACGTCGCCTACACCGCCGGCTACCTCGGCCTGCACCAGGACCTGCTGTACCTCGATCCGCCGCCCAAGATCCAGATCCTGCACTGCCTCGACAACTCGTGCGCGGGCGGCGAGTCGCTCTTCTCCGACGGCGAGCGCGCCGCGCGGCTGCTGCTCCGGCACCACCCCGCCCTCGCCGCGCCGCTACGGCAGCAGCCCGTGCCGTACGCGTACACGCGCAACGGGTACAGCTACGCGCGGCGGCGCCCGCTGCTGCACTACGACGCCGACGGGCGCTTCGAGAATGTGTTTTGGTCGCCACCGTTTCAGGGCGCGCGCGGCGCGGACGAGCCCCCGCTGCAGCCGTGGCTGGCGGGAGCGAGGGTATTCGAGGGGCTGATCAACGGCAAAGAGGCCATGTATCAGCGCAAGATGCAGTCGGGCGAGTGCGTGCTGTTTGATAATCTGAGGGTGATGCATGGAAGGACCGCGTTTGATGCGGCGGGCGGGGGCAGCCGCTGGTTGCGGGGGACGTATATCGCGCAGGAAGACTTTGTGAGCATCGCGACGCAGATTCCGCAGGAGCTGGCGGACAAGGTAAATGCGGATGATGCGGTGTGGTACGGGGAACTCGAGGAGAAGCTAGGGGCGCATGGAGTGTGGAAGGCCGAGGCGCAGGGCATGGTTGACAAGATGGCGTAAAAGTAGGATGACGATAGACTTATGTTCTACGATAGACGCGGGAGAGTCTTTGGCGATGGAATATGATGAATGAAAAGAGTGGTATATAGCTATTGTTTTTACTTGATAGAACTTGATGAATAGATGCGTTTGTTTCGGGTCCAGTATCTGGCTCTCTTGTCAAAGATAACAATCTTTAGCTATTCTTCTGCTGGTGAATGATTTTCGCTCGCACCTATATTAAACAAAATGATTTGCTACCTTCTGAGTGCTCTATTCCCACTTCGTCGCCTGGACACCCTCTGGCGGGACCGTTTCGACGGTTCTGCTCTTGACGTCGTTCCAATCTGTGCTCAGGCTAGTGCCGTTGCTCTCCGTGAAGCTCTTCATCATGGCGCGCTGCTGTTCGGGTGTCGCACCTTTGTACAGCTTCTTGAAGAACGAGTTGACGTCGCCGTCGTCGTTGTCTTCCTTGCCGTCCTCGTCGACGTCGAGTGTGTCCCAGTTCTTGGGGCCGGTGCGTGACGATGTAGGGTACGCCGGGCCCGCGGTAGCTGGCGCTTTGGGTTTGACGAGGGGTCGAATAGCTGAAACCGACTCGATCTTCGGAGCGCCAGCGGTTGCTGATGATGAAACTGCCTCCCTAGGTTGGCCATTCGATTCCAGCTGTGCCCACTTCCCAGGCGTCTTCTTGATAAGGCTCAGTTCGACCTTGTTTGGTGTGACGGTGTACTTGGACGCAGTGGTGTCTATTTCACCCCACAGATCGAGCTGGAACTCCCTCTCTTCGCCGCTGGGATAGATGACGCTGTCAAGATGAACCGAGTGTGGCTGAAAATCAACCTTGAGCGTTTCCTTGTTAACGCCCTTGGAGAATATAGACACCGACATGGTTGTGTTGCTTTGAAAATCTTGCAGCCGTAGCGGTGCATCGCTGGGCACAGCTGGCTTCGCGGCAGCAGGTGTCTGTGTTGAATTAGGTGTGGAAGTCTGGCAAGTTGCACTAGATTCAGCTGGCTTAGCCTCCTCCGTGGCCCCAGACAAATCTGCGAGCTTCTTCTTGTCCGGTCTTGACGGTGCTGTCGCGATTCGCGCGGAGTCGTCTGCTGGCAGCTTGTCCAACGCCCTGAGAATCTGAATACGGAGCGTGCTCGCCATGCGCCACTCCTTGCTGTGCGGCACCTGCTCCTGGCCCATAGCAACGGCCGCCGCGTCAGGGCCTCCCTTGCTCTTGTTGATAGAGTCGCTCTGCGCCTCCTGCATGGCATCCTTGGCCGTCGCCGTCCAGCGGCCGGTCGCCGGGTCCTTGAGGTGCGCGACCGGGTCCTCCTTCTCGACGGCGGGCGCACCCTTAATGAGGCGCATGGCGTAGACGCAGCATGCGTCGGCGTTCGCAAGTTGGCTCTGGCGGAAATAGGCCACGGCACGGCGGTAGTGGGCCTCGATCATCAGCGGTCTCTTATTACGCTCATAGGCCGTGTGCCAGGCGAGGTTGGCGTCGTCCAGGGCCTCCTCAAAGCGGTGCAGGTTAATGAGTGCCTTGGAGCGTGCGAGCAGCCAAGCTGGGTTGGACGACGACTGCAGCGCTTTAGATAGCTTGGTGATGGCGCCGTCCCAGTCCTTGGCCTCGACGGCGGCCAGGCCCTGTTGGGCGAGGGTGATGTGGGACATTTGCGAAAAGAAAGTGCGATACTCTTTTTGAAGTGGGTGGCGATCTTTCTCTGTCCAGCTGCTCGAGATTTAAAAGGGAGGATTCAAGAAAGTGATATCTTTTACAGAGGAGGAAACGTGAGGAAGCGTTCCTGAGGAAGAAACAGTCGAGATGCTTCTTTCTAGTGGGGCACACCGCCGCAAACGAAGGCAGCCTTGTGCAGATTACTCCGTAAAGAAAACGGCGTGACAGGCCGGCAGTGCGCATAACTCGAAAATAGGTGTAATGCGATTTATGCAACATGTCCCTCATTATGCAACAGGCTAACCTCCTCCAGTCCGCTCTCCCACATCATCAGTTCGACGTCCAATTTAATTACATTTATTCCATCGCGCCGCTTCTCAGTTAAGCTTCCCCCCAGCTCAACCTAGCCCCCCATAACCTCTCAGGTCCCGGATTGTAAACCCCCACCAAGGAAAACCGCTACGCAAACCCCACCAAAGATCGGTCCTCTGTGGCCTGGACTCTTCGCTCCCGACACCGGGTGTACCGGTTCTCCTCTTTCTCTTCTTCTCAAACACTCTTTTGCGCCATATATTCACTTTTTTCTTCGTCTCACATCCAAATTGACAATCATGACGCCCAAAGCAATCATCGCACCCTCGGTGCTGAGCGCCGACTTTGCTAGCTTCGGCCACGCCTGTGCCCGCACCATGGAGCAGGGCGCCGACTGGCTTCACGTCGATATCATGTCAGCATCATCGAAGCTGCATCCCCCGCCGCGCATTCTCTCGTCGCTAACCTCGCAACATCGACCAACAGGGATGGCCACTTTGTGCCCAACATCACGTTCGGCGCGCCCGTTGTTGCCAAGATCCGAGGCTTCGTCGACAGGCCAACCGAGAACCACGGCCGTGGTACTTTTGACTGCCACATGATGGTTGCAGAGGTGCGCGCCGCTTCAGTCCTCGGATGTCACAGACATGACTCGAAAACATACTGACCTGGATGTTCGAATAGCCCAAGAAATGGGTCAAATCTTTCAAAGACGTCGGCTGCGATCTTTATTGCTTCCACTATGAGGCCGCCTTCTCCACTGATGCTACGGACCCTGAAGCGGCCTCCGAGGGCAAGACGAACCCCCGAGATCTCATCCGCTATATCCACGACAATGGCATGCTCGCCGGCATCGCCATCAAGCCCGAAACCTCTGTTGATGTGCTGTGGGAGATTCTCGAGGCTTCGGACCCCAAAGAACAACCTGACGTACGCTGACTCGTGCTTACTTCCCAACCCTGTGGTTGGCCACTTCGCCTCCAATTATGCTAATAACATCCCCTCCTTTGTACAGATGGTTCTTGTCATGACGGTCAACCCCGGCTTTGGCGGTCAAAAGTTCATGGCCTCGGAGCTTCCCAAGGTGCAGGCCCTGCGCCAACGATACCCGGACCTCAACATCGAAGTAGACGGCGGCCTCGGACCCGGCACTATTGACCAGGCTGCCGACGCGGGCGCCAACGTCATCGTCGCCGGCAGCGCCGTCTTTGGCGCCAAGGACCCGGCCGAGATGATCTCCCTTTTACGAAAAGCCGTTCAAGACAGGAGCGGCAAGCTCTAGCCGCAAGCAATAGAGTCATGAACTGTTAAATACTGTAACCGACACTAGATGATTTCACGAAGCATATAAATGGAGCAATTTTTTGTGTTACTATTAAAAATATCGTAAGGGCTTTTCGTACGTCGTGTGTACAGTCGCTGCTGCGACAGCTAAAAATTCTCATCTGGGAACCTCTTGGCAAACATTCCGAGAGCCTTAATGGTAAAGGTAAACTTGTAATTGGGGTACGAAATCATGCACGACTTGTTGAAGACACCCTCAATCGCCTCTTGCAGCCACTCGCCGTTGGCCTGCTGGCGGTCCACAATGAGCTTGATGCCCTTCTTGAGCGGCTCAACGTCGGGGTACTCGGCCTCCATGAGACCGATGAGGGCCCAGGCCGTCTGCACCACCAGCGAGCCCATCGGGTGCTCGACGTAGGTCATGGTTTCGCAAGCCTTGTAGCTCTCTGACCAGCCGCCGTCGGCACGCTGCTTGGACAGCAGAAACTCGCAGCCCCTTTTCGATACGTCGCTGTTGCTGTACGTCTCGCCGACGCTCGCCATGCTCTCGAGCGCAAACATGGTCGCGTATGTGAAGCAGATACCCCAGCTACCGTACCAGCTGCCGTCGGGCCGCTGGTTGCCGCGGATCCAGCTGGTGGCGCGGCGGATAAATGTCTGGATCTCGGCGGCACGGTACACGGGCCAGTGCTTGTGGAAAAGCGAGAGCGCCGTGACACAGGCCGTCGTGCACTCGGGGTAGTCGTACTCAATCATGATGCGGCCGAACACCTCGGCGGCGTTGAGCAGCTCCATGTACTCGCCGCCGCGGCGCGCCTCGTACGACGACGTGGCGCCGTTGCTGTTTTGGTACAGAAGCAGCGTGTCAACGGCATCGTAGATCCGCTGGTCCTCGAGTGCCTCGGGGTAGCCCTCCGTCTTTTGCACCAGAATGATGGCTTTGAGCGCCTCCGAGATGCAGTCGCTGACGCCGTAGCCCTGATCGCGGTTGCTGAATGGCCACCCGCCCTTGCGCTGCTGCCGGTAGCATTTTTCCTGGTCTACGCAATTGTCACGAATCTGCTGCCGGTCGAGATAGCGGAGCGCCTTGGTCAGCATCGGACGCCAGCGCTCGTCTGTGTGCAGGCCGGCTTCGACCACGGCCTGGATGAGGAACGCAGTGTCCCAGCACTGCACGCCGTTGGTGCCGTTGACGAGCATGCCTTCGTCTTTGACCCACAAAAACTCTTCCAATCTTTCAATGTGTCGTTTGACCGAGAAAGCCTCGGGGCCGTCTCGAATGTAGCAAACGACCGTATTCATAGGTGCATTGACGGGTGCCAGGTCTGCGTAGTCTGTGTTGGCGTCTTCCATGTCGATAAGCTGGCTGCACCAGGCTTCCGCCTTGTTTTTGATAAAGTTTGGTCGAAGGTAGGGGTTATATATATTGACGAGTACCCAGTTGACGCTGTTGAGCAGCCAAGACTTGGGATGGTAGTTGTCCTCGGGCGCAATGCTGTTGCGGTGGCTGGCCCAGTTAATCTGGGCATGGGGTTCGACAAAGAGCTCTTCTCTCAAGCCTCGGATAATAGGGTCCTCGGGGCAGCTCCATTTCTTCGAGTACACATAGCCCATGGGCAGGAAAACCTGGCGAATGTGAATCCACCAGCGCCACGGTGCAATCGGCACCCAGTCGGGCAGTAGCCAAATCTCGGGCGGGATGGGGTTGACAATGTCCCAGCTCATGACGCCGAGCGTGGCCAGCCAGAACTTAGCCCAGTGAGGGGCGTGCAAAGCGCCGCCGAGCTTGTGTAGGGTGCTCCGCGCCCTGACCATGATGGGATCCTCGGGGTCGACGCCGATGAGGCGCAGTACTGTGTAGTTGAGACTAGTGCCAAAGACGGTGCTCTCGCCCTCGATATGCAGACCCCAGCCTCCATCTTCGGGGTGGGCGCGTGCGGCGAGATAATTTTTTATTTCCATGGCATAGGCTTCCGGAATGGGCGTCTTGGTAGCGTACCAAGCGCAGACGACTGTCGGCAGCAGGAACATGGGGCCGCCATACTCGCAAGCCCAGTGGCCAGAGGGTAATTGGAGCTTCTCGAAAAAGTTGATTCCGTTCTTCGCAGCATCGATGGCAGTTGTCGCTTGCGGGAGGTCGGGCAGACCCTGCAACGAGGCAGATTAGCATCATGTCCCTGGTAGGAAGTCCGCGAATACATGCAGGGCTATGGGCTAAGGCCTTACCAAGGGCAGATTCAGAAAGTACTTTTCTGCATTGCTCTGAGGCCATTTGTCCAACTCGTCATCGTCAGTCAGATAGTGCCAGGTGTGTCGACTGTCGTCATCCTTGAGGCGCCAGCGCGCATAGTCTGTCTTGCCCTCGACGTTTGATTTTGTGGTTTCGCGCGCGCTGCCGTTGGTGCGCTTGCGCGCAGAGCGTGTTTCTCGACCAGTTGTTGTCGCCATGGCAAAAACAATGCTTAATAGCGTGAGGAGAAATGATGTGAAATCAATTTAGCCACTGGGCCTTTATGATGGTCGTTGACACTGCATTTGCATCGGAGAAGCGGCACAACTTTGTTGTGGCTGCGTCTCAGAGCTTTTTCTGTTTTTCGTGCTTGTCTCGCCATGATTTGAACGAGTACGAAGAATTTAGATTAGCCCCTGTCGGAAATGAGATTAACCCCTGTCACCGGCACGGGAGCCGGGTGGGGCATCTCGAATTCGGACCGGCCCCGGCAGCTGGCAGCTGGCAGTCGTTTGCTGATGCGAGGACCGTTTGCTTCGTCAAACTACATCAAAATCCTGTGATATACTCTTCATACATCAGTTATCCAGACCATTTGTTCTCGTCGTGTTATGAGTCCGAATAGTAGCCTATCTGCCGGATCGCGGCTTACGTCGGCATCTGTGATCGGTCGTATCGAGGACGCGCTAGAAGCTGTTGCAGATGCTCTCGCCAATGCACATGAGCTGAAACTATCTCTCTCTTCACGAAGACGGCGCTTTCGACCTGGAAATTGTGAGGAGAGGTTTGTGAGATTCCCTGGTTCATCTGCTGTGGAAGCGCGCAAGTTCGGTTAGTCTCCTAATCCCGGAAAGCCGCTTTACTCACAAGAACAGCACGTGTCTTTTTGATCATGCAGCTAGCCCATCAGGCCATGACTACAGGAACAACTCTGACAAAGAGGTGCACGCTTTGTATTTTGTTGGTTTTGAACTACTCACCAACCTCTACAGACACATTTATTATCAGCACCAAGAGCTATTCGAGACCCAAAGAATTGTCGATGAACTCGTCGACGATTTAGCCTACACGCTAGGTGTCGATCGAGATTACCTCAACATTGTAAGCCAATAGACCCATTGCAGAGCTCAGACTGACAGAAAAGACTGCTTCTTCTAAAGGTTCGATATCAGGTTGCATGAACATCTATTTGCGCAGCGGTGAAGTAGTAGATGCCTCAGAAATGGAACTTGTAAGTAGGAAAACTCGGATTAGCGAGCACCTTCTAACTCTTGTAGGGTGTTCCTGTTCCTTTGACCAGATCCGTTTCACGTATCGAAGCTCGTCATGCCAGGTGGCTACTCGTAGTTGAGAAAGACGTACGAATACGACTGCTTTACGGAGACTCCAGGCTTACAAGTTCCAGGCAGTCTTTCGGTCGCTCGTTGCAGTCCGCTTCTGGGAAACATCTTTGGCCGGACGTGGGATACTAGTGACGGTATGATATGAGATGGAAAACATTACTGTGACCGTGCCTCTGATACATTTTAGGCCAAGGGCTATCCGGATTTGATGACTAGGAGCTTTTTGGCCCAGGTACAGCTCGATTGCCCGTATCTACCAATGCTCGTCTTGTCCGATTTCGATCCTGATGGTTTGGCCATATTCTCTTGCTACCGCTATGGAACGAAAAACTTCTCCCATGAGTCTAGCAACCTCAAGGTCAATTTTGGGTGGCTTGGAATACAATCTGGCCATTTGGGCTTCCTCCATAGTGGCAGCAGGGCTGTGGGGTTTGCCAAAACACAAACACAAATGCTGTCCGACAGTTGTCTAGTAAATTTAACAAGGCGCGATAGAGTATGTGCCACCCGTATGTTAGGTAAGGGTTGTCATAGCGACCATGTGGATTTTGAGCATACGTTACTTCGTCGTGAGCTTCAAATCATGCTCATGTTGGGAACCAAAGCTGAGATTCAGTCTTTAGACGACAGTGGTGACATCACAAGCTGGCTAGATATTGCTCTGCAGAGAGTACTCAATATTACTCACTAGATACAGCAATCCGAAAGTTTTTTGTGCTCCCCCCCCAAAAAACACTTTTCTGGCTCTTGCTCCCGACCATGACTTGATCTGATGGCGATACCCTATACCGCCTGGAATCCACAGTGCAAAATTTGCGGGGTTCTGCCACTCGCACAGTCCCCTCACTCACCAAAATTTTTGTGTCAACGACTCACTTTACATTGGCGGATGAGCACACCAGCATAAGATACCCCGGAAAGATGGCGCCGCAACTGACAGAAGATGAGATTGACGACCTCGTTTACTTTGCTCGCACTGGCGAGGATCTCGACCTCATGGAAAGCGTAACCGCGCTAGCTGAGCGTGAAAAGGTTGCGCCTGCCGTCATTCTCATGGCGACCAAGGACGAGGGCAAATCCACTGTGCTTCACATGGCAACTGGCAACGGTCATTTAGGTAAGAACTTCCGGTTTCTCACATCGTTTGATCGACAAAGCTTTCAGGCTGGTCTTGTTCGAGGGCGGGAGGCTGATATGCACTAGAAACCGTACGCAAAGTCATTCAATGTTTCGAGGGTAGATCAAAAGAGGAGAAGCAGGCTTTTCTGGATGAGCCCAACGAGCATGGCAACACTGGCATGCACTGGGCGGCTCTCGGAGGCCACCTAGATACAGTGAAGCTTCTTATGGAGCACGGTGCCTCGCCTGCTCTTGCCAACGAGCGCGATTACGTACCGCTGGACTTGGCCAATCAGAATGAAAAGACTGAGGTGTCGGAATATTTTCTGTCTTTTCTCAAGAAACTCGAGAGCGAGAACACTGACGAGGGTCTGAATAACGCTGCGGCCTCTATCGAGGTGGAAGAGACTGCAGAGGATGGCAACCCCGAGACCAGCTCATAGAGAGTGTGTAAAAGGAAAGCACGTTGAGTAAAGTCGGCAACGAGTGTCAGAATTCGGGACGCAAAGAAAGCCGCAGCTGCACAAACGATATACTGCATCGAGTGTAGCAAGAGGGCACATCTACCGTGCCACGCGTGACACATATCGGACTATGGCTCCAGATATGCACAGTGGTTGACTGCCACGATAACTTGCGGTACAAATAGTAGGACTGAGATCTCGCTAACAGCATGCCTGCGTCCGGGCGGGTGGCTGAATCCCCATGATACTCAAGCACTCAGTAGTGGCAGGTGGGCTCTGTGTGGGCGTTTGAGGAAGAACCCAGTGCGAGTATACAATATCTTTGACGCAAAATAGACTTTCACATATAACGATAAGATAAAGCACCCCGAGACAACATTAATCTCGTACCAGTCTTTGAGTGAGGAGCTGCGAAACGCCTTTTGCTACGAATAACAGCTGCCAAGCCAGCGGCAGCGCTCGTATGAATAAGCTTGTGCGCAGCTACATAAGTTGAATACCACTTTTGCCTGCATCAATTCCGCCTTGCGACCGTCGGACAATTCTCATAGCTTGAATTAGGTACCCCCACGAAATTCCGCTGAGAGCAGAGTCTGGGGTGCCCAAGGGTATATTCGGTGGGGGTCACCCCGGAATTGCGGCGTGGGACTTCCCCGCGAAGATGAACATAGTTTTTTGCTTCTTGCACGCTTTACTCGCATCCTGGTCTAGAACGTTATCTCCTTCGCCGAAGATCCTTCGGATCCCAAGACCCGGCCCACGTAACGGATAAGGCACCAAAGGTTCTAGAACTAGCTGTCTTGTATAGCGAGGGCGGTTGCCCACTTCTCCCACCGAGCCTATCCCAATGTCCGTCAATGGAGGCGGGTACAAGCGCGCGAGCCGCAAAGGGGCGCCGCGCAAATTCATTTGCGAGCATCCTGGCTGTGACAAGATCTACTCAAGGGCTGAGCACCTGCAGCGTCATCAGTTGAACCGTAAGACAGCACCAACCCACCACCGCCGCCGCGCGCGCGCACGAGCAGACGCCGACGCCGATGCACTCCCCATGCAACGCCAGACCCCCACAGCCCGGCTAACTCGCAACCCCCCAACCTTTCTCAGACAATCCCAAGGATATTTTCAGGTGCGACGTGGGCGACTGCGACCAGAAATTTGTCCGGCTGGATCTGCTGGCCAGGCACAAGAAGCGCCACACTGCGTCCTACACACCGCGTAACCGCATCCCTAGCTTCGACACGTCTGTGGATCGCAGCTCTACGCTGGATCTTGTTACGGGAGAGCAAAATGCAAATGCTGCAGCGATAGCATCGCGACCGTCGTATGGAAATAGTTCGCATCCGCATTCGGGAGGCCCACATGATGCGGCCATTCTGCTGACACCAGATTCAAACACGGAGCCGACGCCAACGTCGCTTGGGCACGTTCTACACGGTCGGCCTAGCCATCAGAGCACCGTTTGGTCGACGCCACTGGATGAGCAGTCGCAGACTCCTTTAATGCGTCACCGAAATAGCTTTTATGCCAGCGACCCGACGTCGTTGCCAGAGACCGCTAATTTGATACCATTATCTGCGGCTTCCTACCCTTCAGACAGCCATATGAGCCAGGGCAACTTTGCTGCCTGGCTCTTTGATCCCCAACCGACCTATGGTGATTTCAATGTTTCCAACCTCCCCTTCCTAGATGGCGGCTTAGAGTCGACGTTCAATAACACGATTCAGTATGACTATGAGTCGCTCAACAGTCTTTCTCCAGTCGCACCTACACCGCCTCGACACTCGGAAGCACCAGATGAATGGATCGCAGAAGTCAGACGCAAGGAGATCTTACAATGGTTCCAAATCTTCCGAAAAAAGCAGCCGAGGTATGACCATCTCATGACTACGTTGACGCAGGAGAGCGGCGGTGACCTGCCGGCACTGAATAGCGAAATGTTGCGAGAATGTCTCAAGGAATTCTGGGACAGCTTGTCTCCAAGACTGCCGATTGTGCACCAGCATACGTTTTCTGCTAGTCGCTGCTCAATATTTCTATTACTGGTCATGATTGCCCTGGGTGCTGCTTCGCTTCGGAACAGGGACGGGACACGTCAGAAATCGGAATATGGAGCCTTTGCAGACGTCATCATTCACTCCGTGCGGTGGGAGATCCTAACCTCAGACGACTCGGCACCTCCTGCGAATCTTTGGGTAGCGCAGGCTCTGCTTCTGGTAGAATTTCACGAGAAGCTGTACTCATCAAGACGTTTCCATGAAAGAGCGCACATCTACCACTCTTCCTTTCTCACACTGCTTCGAAGAGGTAGCCCCTTGATTGGCCTAACAGGCAGCGAGTCCCCAGCTGAGCCAGAGAGCCTCATTGAACGTGGAGCGTCTGGAATGCCTCTGGATTCTCATACGTGGTGGACTCGGTGGGCGGAAACCGAGTCCATGCACAGAGTCGTCTTTGCCGCTTTTATGCTGGACATTATCCACGCTGCCATCTTCGGCCACGCCGCAGACATGGCGCCGCACGAAATCCGCCTGCCTCTACCCTGCGACGACAACCTCTGGGCCGCAAACAGCCCCGACGAGGTGCGCCAGCTCGACGACAACTTTCGCATGTACGGCTTCAAGCAGGTTTCCTTCCTAGACGGCCTCAAAAGTGCGCTTCACGGTAAAGAGGTCAAGACGCACTCGTTCGGGCGCATGATAATCATTTCCGGCCTGCTGAGCGTCGGCTGGCACCTCAGCCACCGAGAGACGCACCTCAAGTGGCTCGACCTACGCACGCCGTCGACCGAAGTCCAGGACAACTGGCGCAAGATGCTCCTGCTCGCCTTTGACAACTGGAAGGTCAGCTTCGACATGGCCATGTCCGGCTCCATGTCTGAGCCGCCGTCCGGCGGCGGGCAGAACCATGCGGCCGGGACGAAGCGCGGCCTCGCCAACGGGCCCATTCATAGTGCACGGCTGCTGTTCCACCTCGCCCACATGACGCCCAACGTGGACATTATCGACTGCCAGGTATACGCGGGGGCGAAGCGCATTCTCGGCCGAAAGGTGTCGGCTCGCGACTACGCCAATGCCATGAAGCGCATGGTGGCGTGGGCCAAGCTCGGATCAACGCGGCACGCCATCCACCATGCCTTTCGGCTGCTGCACAGCGTCCTCGTGGAGCCATATCAAAACCAACACTACCATATGGCCCGGCGACGCGGGGTGGTACCCGTGCCGTCTCACGCGCAATTGCCCGAGACGAGCGGCGGAAGGTACTCCATCCACGACGAGCCGGACCCGCATAGGCCATGGATCATGTATTTTGCCGTGCTTACGATCTGGTCGTTTGTGCAGGCGATGGGGCGCTCGACGGGCCAGCCGCTGCCGCTGAAATCGCCCAACGTGGCGAGCACAACGGAGGGACGCATGACCGAGTACCTGTCCCGCGTGGCGGCACTACCAGAGCTGGACCAGCGGTCTGCAGGAACGCTCTTTGACGGGCTGCCGGACCTGCTGGATGTCATGGTGAGGATATTGGATGAAGTTGACACCGAGCTCCTGGTGGAGGCGCGGAGCAGACTACGTGTGTGCAAGGAGATGATTCTTGGAGGGCCCCGGTAGCGGAGCCGGAGATCACCCTTTTTCGAGCCGATGAATATGGTGAAAATACTCGCTTTAACATTTTTTTATGATACATTGTGACAACCTTGATCTGCGGCTTTTGTGAGGCTGAACAATGAGTGCCAAGGCTGCTGAGCTGTATGACTATGCTGCGAGTTGAGCGAGGGCACACCGCCTGTTCGCGCAGTGCATGATTTCCGAGAAAATTCTCAGAAACACGTCAATTATATTGAGTAGCGGCCATGATCAATTCATAAGTGAAGTATAATTGCCATTTTATCAGAGGCGTTACGAACCAAGACGCTGTAGGCGTGGAATATCGGTATCGGGCATAGCCAATCAGGCGCAGCGGTTGCGTCTCCACACACGCAACAGAAGCCAGAAGCTCCTGCGTCACAGCGACAACCAGCCACAGGCATCCTATCATCAGCTTCATCATCTCCCTCTCTCATCGCGGCCGACAAAACGAGCACACCCGCGCGGCAACCCCCCCTCGACTGATTTCAATTCCTTCCAGGCTACCCGCACACGACAGAACCGCCGCCCATCATGAAGCCCGTCGTCAGCGCCGGCCACGCCTGGTCCTGGTACGTTGCACCACAGCCCCCCGCCCTCTCTCTCTCGTCGAGAGGCTCAAGCTTCTAACATTCTCCCAGCACCGTTGTCTCCGTTTTTGCGATGGCGATCCTGTCCGTGCTGGCGATTGTGTATCGAACCGGCCACGAGGAGTTTGTCGGGGGCAACGGGGATCCTACGCCGGAGGAGGGCGTCGCCATTTCGGGCACCATTCTCACGGCCGTATTTGTCTATCTGGTGCGTTCTTGACCTTTCTTTGTTCTCGTTGTACCTGCTCCGCTGACTTTTCTGCTAGGGTTTCTTTGTGTTTTGCGGTTGCCAAGGCATGCTGCACGTGCGAGAGAACCGACGAGGCAGTATTGCTCTATAATTCAGGGCATCGAGACGACGGGAGAATTGTGAACGAAAGACGGCGACGGTTTCGGTTGTACACATGGATGGGATAATATTTCAGGCGTTCTTTGCGAGCATTTTCCTTTTGATTTGACGTTATGGGAAGACGTGAGAGTCGACTGCGCATTGCGTCTTGATTGTTGAGACACGAGGCTGACTGCATTTGTTGGCTTTTGTACAGGATTAGACAATGGATGGTGAATACATTACGCTTGATCTGGGAGCATGGGCCTCGCTCGAGATTTGTGACGGGGATAATGGAGCCTAGGAGGTGGCTATTCTCCAAAACGTGGGAAGCTGTGATTATTATTATTCATTACCCGCTAATCATTATGGGCAAGGTACAATCAAGGGCTCTGCTCTGGTCGGGTCATGGCCAACTTGGCCATGATGCTATCTGGGACAGCAAACGGCCTCTCGACGGGAACGAGACCGCGCTCAATCAGCACTTCGAGCGGCACATGGTCGTTCTCATCCAGCGTCCTCTTGAGGTCCTTTGCCGTCTCCGTGACGTCCTCTATAGAGAGAATCCACTCGCTCACCCAGCGCCCGCTCAGGCTGCCCGGGATGCCAATCTGGATACTGCGGTACGGCAGCCTCTGCAGTGCCGGCGTGCGCTCCGGGTCCCACTGAATGCGAACGACGTCGTTGCGGCCCGGCGCCGTCCTGACCCTGGTCGCAGCGGCGGTTGTTGCTGCTACAGTCTCGCCGTGGGACAGGACGCCGCGCTGCAAGAGGCCGAGAAAGTGCTCGTGCGTGACGCGCAGGGCGAGGATGCGGGCCTGGCGGGTGTCCTTGTAGGAGTAGCCGGCGCGGTACATGATCCATGCCCAGCTGGGCTTGACCCAGGTCATGCGGCCATGCTTGAAGTCGGGTGACGCGTCGAGACGCTGGGCGGCGACGGCGGCGTTGGCGATGGAAGGGGAAAAGGCCTGGTAAACGGTGATTGTGGTGTCGTCGTACTGGGCTCTGATTTGGCGGTACGGGACAATGTTTGGTGTTTTTTGCGACATTATGTTTTTTTCTTTCAAAGTATAGTTTTCAACTTGATATAACAGCACACATTTGTTTATCAAGATCATAGATTGCCCCTTTTCTATTTGCCCAGGCGGATCGGGGTGATACAATTTTCAACGCATGCAGGCACCATCTTGTGACTATGTGGCTGAACCGGCATGTGAGTAACGAAGAATTTGGCCCGGCGCTGGCGCTGTCGCTGTCGCGTGGCGTTTTTGTGGTTGCAGCGGCGTGAGCGGTTACATACCTAGTTGACTACAGGGTCCGAGGGTGCAGCCGTTGGTGCCGCCAAAGCCCGCTGTAATATCCTGGGGCATGTGTCATGTTCTGGTGAGACACGTCCGTTACACCAATCCAAACGGCGAAGAAAGCACCCAAGGTATGGAATGTTGTCCTCTTCTCATTAAAATATATGCTCGGGCATATTTCTTTGCCATCGCAGCCATACCTAGGGAGTCACCATCTCTGGCCTTGGTGGCTTTCCCAAGAACGACTATGGGAACAGCTACGGCGAAGAGGCTTCTCTCGGTGGCCGACACCTCCAAATTCCAGATGTTACATTCAAGTCAAAATGTATTGCTACATGACGCATCAATGAATTAGATGGACCAAAATCATCATCTTGATGGCTTATCAAGCGACTTGCTTGGTGCACTTTAAGCGGCATGGACATACAAGGCACACCTTGTAAGAGCGTCCCTGAAACCATTGGATAGGTACCTTAGTGGGTAGGTAGGTAGGTACCTACACTGGCTGTGTTTCCCCCGAGCCCGCTGTAGCCACTGTAACCAATCCTTCATGAACTAATTACAGCGCCTCATCTGCTAAGCCGCGCCGCCTACGTAAGACGAGGACGAGGCCGAAACCCCCGCCCAGCAATGTCTGCAAGGCAGGCTCCGACTTCAACTCCAACCTCCATCCGTCATCTTTCACGCTTCCAACGGTATTGTGCCGTGTCGACCGCTGTGTTTCGGCGCTGTTCTCTTTCCTTCATTCTAGTTGACATTGGGCACAATATCGAGTATAGCCCAGTCTTGACGATAGACACAGCTAGCCGCAAAGTACATGCGAGCCAGTCAGTACACCCCAGCTCGAGCTACACAAGCTCTGTCCTGCATCACGAGCCGCACCCCTCAAGACCCCTCACCACTGCAACCGCCCTCGACCAACCAATCCGGAAATACCACGATATAAGTCTTCGAACAGGGGGATGACTGCCCCGGAGCAGCCCGCCGGGGGGGCAGAGTCGCCTTTTCAGTCTCCCAGCGAGCCCCTCGCCCAACAGACTGCCACCCATGCCGAGCCCAACAGACCCGACGCCGAATTGGCTGTAGACTCTTCCATGGCAAAGGGACCTGAAGAAGACTCGCAGGCCAGTGGTGTAGTTGAGAAAGAATCCTCAACCATCAGCAACACGGCTTCCGATACCGCACGCGCGCCTGAGCCCTTCTCCGAGATGCAAGCCCCAACTACACCGCCTGCGCAGACCGGCTGCAAAATGTCAGAACAGCTCGCGGACGCCGTCACCACCAGAAAGCAAGCCGACGATGCTTCAGCCAGCGCACAGGACCGCGACATGTCTGCGTCAGCAATCACCATCAGGCCCCCCAAGGACAACGCCGCCAACATTCCTACCCAGTACCTCACACCCGAACCATCAAGCTATGTCGACCCCACACCAGCAACTCCGATAACCTCCCAGCCGTCCTCGCGGTCGCCCTCCAATGCCGCTAGGTCACACCGCTCCGACGAATTCTCGCCGACGAGGTCTCCCGCCGAGAATGACGACAAGAGATATGCCAGCGAAGAGGAGCCCGACGGCGGGTCCCGATCCGAGATTCAGAGTATCATGGAGCAATTCAGCGAGTACGGAGGCGGGCCCGACGCCGACGAGGTCATGAGCCCGAGGCTGGAGATAACGTCGCCCTTGTTCGGCAGTGGTCCCATGCAGCATCCGCCCAGAAAGTCGAGCCTCGAGCCAGTCTCCGCCGGCGTTACCAGCCAGCCGCAGGATGCGGATGCC
Organism: Beauveria medogensis; assembly: GCA_030778325.1. Classification (NCBI taxonomy): domain Eukaryota; kingdom Fungi; phylum Ascomycota; class Sordariomycetes; order Hypocreales; family Cordycipitaceae; genus Beauveria; species Beauveria medogensis. The sequence continues at coordinate 77,900 of JAPFRM010000429.1, forward strand.
GCTGGCCCTTCTATTTCTTCGCTGGCCAAGGACCAAGAAAGTGCCGATGATCACGGCCCGCCAGTACCTCCCAAGGATGGATCGTTTGGTACGCCGCCCCGGAACAGAGAAGCCCGGGGATCGACCGCCCTTGCCTCCCCGACATCTCCTCAACTATCTATGCACCGCCCGCCCCCTCCGGAGCCCGAGCCCGAGCCCACGCTCCCCTTTGACTTTCACAGATTCCTCGAGCAGCTGCGAAACAAAAAGGCCGACCCCGTCGCGCGCTACCTCAAGTCCTTTTTGACCGAGTTTGCCAAGCGCCAGTGGATGGTGCATGAGCAGGTCAAAATTATAAGCGATTTTCTAGCATTTATTGCCAACAAAATGATGCTGTGCGAGGTGTGGCGCGACGTCTCGGACGCAGAGTTTGACAATGCGCGCGAAGGCATGGAGAAGCTCGTCATGAACCGACTGTACTCGCAAACCTTTTCGCCTGCCATTCCGCCTCCTAAGCCCGTTCCCGGCGTCAGACCCAAGAAGCGCGGAGGCGAGATGCCGCTCGGACCAGGTCGTCGCGGACAACACCAGGAGGATGTTGAGCGTGACGACATTGTCGCACAAAAGATTAACATTTACGGCTGGATCAAGCCCGAGCATCTGGATATTCCGGCCGTTGAAGACAGTGGACGAAAGTTTCTAAAGCTGGCGCAGCAAGGTTCGCCTGCCCGTTTCCTTGACACCGCACAAGCTGACAAGACCAGAATTATTGAAAATCAAGTCCTATCGTGCTCCACGGGACAAAATTATTTGCGTTTTGAATTGCTGCAAAGTAATCTTTGGTGCGTCTTGAGCTGCTGTCCATTATACCTCCACGTGCTGACACTCGCAGGTCTTCTTAAACATAACAAATCCGACTCATCGGCCGACTCTTTTATGCCCCTACTGATTTACGTCGTTCTTCAATCCAACCCCGAACATTTAGTATCTAATGTACAATACATTTTGCGATTTCGCAACCAGGACCGCCTCGGCGGCGAGGCTGGTTACTACCTGTCGTCACTGGTACGTCCCATTAAATTGCGTACAAGACAACACGCCGCTTTTACTGACGCTTGTGCAGATGGGCGCAGTGCAATTCGTTGAAAACATGGACCGCACATCCCTCACCATTAGCGACGAGGAGTTTGAAAAGAGCGTCGAGGCTGCCGTGTCCGCCATTGCTGAGCGCAACCAGGCCTTGTCGCCCACGATTCGTCAGCAGGCCACCTTTTCCGAGAAGCCAGCCTGGGGCGCCGCCAGCCACAGCCACGGTCATGACGGGGCATCTCCGTCCTCGGGGCGCCCAAGCTACGACAGCGAGGCGGAGCCGGGCGAGGGCGCGGCCATCTCTGGCCTCTTGCGCACCATTCAGCGCCCTCTGACGACCATTGGACGCATGTTTTCCGACGAGCCTGCGTCCTCGCCGTCGTCCGGAAACAGTAGCACCCGGCCCCATTCTACCAGTGTGCCTCCGAGGTCCTCGCAAGACGGTGGCTCCTTGCCGCGGCGCAGCGCGGAGCAAGTCCGTGCATCTGCACGCCCGCATCAGCAGGAACAGCAGCAGCAACCCGCTCCACGTATACTCTCGGCAGAGGAGGCCGCAGCACGGCAGGCGAGCGCAGAGACGGCTGAAGCGCAACGTCTGCAGCGCGCCGAGCACGCCAATGTCGTGGAGACGCTGGCGGGCATGTTTCCCGACCTGGACAAGGACGTTATCAGCGACGTGGTCTATGAAAAGGAGGGAAGGTTAGTTTTCTTCTTCTTTTGCTTGTTCCTTTTGGCAGTTTTGCGTGGACCATGACTAATGACCTGTTTTATTAGAGTCGGCTTGGCGGTTGATGCATGTCTAGCACTGTCTAGCTAGACCTTTGCTTTTGCGTTTTTGCCCCCTTGATCGTACAACTAACTGCATGGAGGCGATTGTTGATACAGCCATAATGATGAGTCCTCCTTTTCAAAGTAGAATGCAGTACCTTGATTGTACACGAGTGTACAGAGAGAATACAACCATCGAACAAACATGGACCTTATTTTCGCGCAGTCATTACTGCTTTTCAGCGTCTCTATTCGTTCTTTGCTACTCGGAGTCGACACTTGCAAGCACTTTGAGATGAAGAAGCCATCCTTTGCACCACTGCCAGCTCCAGATTGAAAAACAGTACCCCGTATAGCGTCAAAAATATGTACTGCTACTCTCTTCATTGACGAAGAAACTCACCTTTTCGTCTTTTTTCTGCTACTTTGTTCCGTGAAATGCACTCTTGTTAAATCTTAAAGTGTTTATTAAAAGAATGACTTGTTGTCGCTCTCTGTCTTGCCATTTCCCTAACAATTTCAAAGATGCAATCTCTTTCACTTGGGAAAGATATCAAAACAAAGACGCGATGCTCGGAAGGTTACAAAAAAAAATTCAAAGAATAGGCCCATTCAGATTGCTCACGAGATATCATTATTAAGTCAGTCCAATCAGCAATATTTTCATCTAAATCCAAGCCCAGACAAAAATACGCCCTTTGAAAAATCAGACGAACTGAGCCTCAAAACTGGTATGGCGTTCGGCAGGGCGACAGCAAGATTTAGGGAGCGGGTTCGATTTGAATCGGCGCATGGTAGACTGATGTATACTTGGGCAATTGGCGGGTGGCGGCAATATGTACAGCGTGGCCAAGGAGTGTATGGTGGATAAGGAACGTGGTATTGGGCGTATCCGAGCTTCACCAACGACTATAGCCGGGATTTGTCTGTGGTACGCCACGGTAGCCGCCATTTTCCAAGTCAGGTAGCGTAGGCTGCCGGGCGTGGCCGTAGGTGCGTTGCTCGCTGTGCGTCAAATCCCTAGTCGGCTCATCGCGGTAGGGCTCGGAAGCCTCCGGAAGGCGGTCACCGTCGTCGGTTTGGCGATTGTAGTACGAGTACGGATTGGGAACGTTGGTGTGCGCAGCGTTTGCCTGGTGCTTCTCTTGCTCGACAGAAGATATCGAATAAAAGGATTTGCCACTGCCTGGACGAATGAGAAGCGAGTTGTGGGCATCAAGAGGCGTAAGAGTGTCAAGCTCGCGGTTACGTTTTTCTGTGATTGTTAGCTACATTAGATTGGCTTGGAAAATGGGGGCCTACCCATCTCTTTTCTGCGCAAACGATGGGGGTTAGCAGTGATGCAGGCGCTGATGGCATTCCAGGCGACGAGGATGGCGAGGAGACCGGTGAGGGTTGACTGAACAATAATCAAGACGAGGCCAGTGACGGTTTTGGTGGTCTGAGCAATACCGAATTCTTCGACAAAGATGAGGATGCAGGCGACGGAGAGAACGCGAACTGTTTGAATGATGATGTTCAAAACGTTGCCAGATCGACGCTCGTAGGGACGGCTCCAAAGAAGTAGGACGAGCATGCAGCCTTCAATGACTAGCTGAGCAATTGTCTGCTGCATGCCATGGCCATCACCAGCAGCAATGCAAGCACCCTTGGCGAACATGTAGACAATGACAGGAATAAACAGCCACCAGTAACTTTTGCTGTAGGCATCGTAGAAGAGCGAGTACTTGGTCCAAAGCTCCTTGTCCTCGTAGAGGCCTTTTGCGTCACCCTCAATAGCCTTGAGCTTTTGCACAGTCGAGTAGATTTTCCAGCCGAAGAAGCCGAGGACACCTGTAAAGATGGCGAGGGTAATACCGGCAAGCAGCTTGGCAACCCAGGAGGAATCGGCACGGGAAAACTGAAAGACGCAATACAAAACCCAGATACCGTAGAGGAGCAGTATCAAGTTAGTAATGGTGCGAGCAATGGACCCCCAGTAGTGCTTGCGGAAGCCCTTGAGCGACTCGGGAAAGGTGCCCCAGATAGCCCAGGCCTCGAGGATGACTTTGACCAAGACCATAATAAGAACAATGCTGGCAATGATGATTGCGACAACGAGTAGAGCCATCATAAAGATATCAGACTTGGGCACGGCGAGCTGTCGGGCATATTTCTCGATGCCCTGTGCAGTTTGCTGAAAACTGCTGGGCGATTTAGTACCCTCGGTACTATTGACGGAAGTTTCGATGTCGCGGAGTGCAATGTTCGCAATAGCACCGACGGCGCGCTTGAAATGAAACATGCTGCGTTGACCAGCAGTGGCGTTGGCAACGTACTGGGCGTTGTCGTAGGTGAGGTTGCCTCCAGTGCTTTCACGGAGACTATCAATGGCGGAAAGCGCGCCGGCCCAGGGAAACAAACCAACAGAGAAGCCAAAGTTCTTGGTGAAGCTTTCGTAGACGGGAGGGTAAGAGACGGACAGCATGCCGTTCATGGCCATTCCCTGAATCCAACAAAAGGTCTCAGTAAAGCTGGGGCTGACAGTACCTGCCCCAGGGCCGCCAACGCCGCTGCCGAGCGCGGCACCAGCAGCAGAGATGCCGCTGGCGAGGAGGGCAACACCGGCAACACCAGCAGTGACGTAGGAGACGGCAGGGACGTTGACGGTCTTGCCATTGGTGACGGAGGACTCGATGCAGGCCACCTTTTGCTTCGTGTCAGCAGACTCGAGCTCGAGCTTGGCGTCGGCAGCAATATCGGGGACCTGAAAAGCAATGCCAGGGACCATCTTGGCAAACTCGTCGGGTATCTTCTGTGAGCCGCGAGCAGCAAAGCTACCAGCGGGGAGGGGGCAGAGCTGCTGAACAAAGGTCGCAGTATCGCAGGGATTAAAGGAACGCTGATAAATCTGGTTTCCGTAGGCGCTGACTTTGAGATGAGCGGTGACGTTTTGCTCCTTGGTGCTGGTGCCGGCGACATCAAACATGACAGTCTTGTTGGCATTGTTGTACGTAATATCAACTTTGTCGACTTTGATGGAAGAATCGGAACCGCAGTCGGTGAAACCAGACGTCGTGAGTATGTCGGAGGCCGTGGCACCGGTGGCAAGAAGGACGCTGGCTAAGAACGAAGGCCAAGAGCTCCATCGTTTTGATGGTCGAGCCATGGCGAATGAAAAGGAGAAGGCTGCCCCGAGCAATAGGAATTGCGGTTTGCGAGAGAAGGTCGAAAAAGGATCGAATAAGCAGTCAGTGGTGAATCAGTCGTGGAAAAGGGCGAATAAAGCTGATTGCGGGTTGCGGGTGAGTAAGGATCGGAGCGACCAGGCTTTCGATGCGTCTCACAAAGACAGGGCTCGAACAAGGAGAAACGAAGGTGGAAAGCACGATGAGAATGAATGCCTCCGGGGCAGTCAAGCGAAGAGTCAGGGGCAGAGAATGAAACGCACGTCGACTAGAAAAGAAACGCAGCAGAGGACGCGGTGAAAAGACGGGCAGAGGAGCAAGATAGGAAGGCGCTGTGTTGTCTTCCCTGGTTGATATTGATTATTGGGCAGGTCGGCCAAGGTCACTGTCTCCTCGAGAAAACATTGAGCGTGTTGAACAAGAAATGACTGTATAGGTCGGTATATCGAAATCACCTCGTTTGCGGTCGGCGAGGGAAGAAGTTGGCTATGGGCAGAGGCGGAGAAGGAGTCAAGATGGTCGTTAAGCGCCAGGAGTAACCAAGGAGCGGGAAACAGCTGTCAGGCAGATATCCGTAATTTAGAGCGTTTCTGGGTCTTGTTCCTGGAACTGTATTCTCGAATCGAGGAGAGGGAGCCGGTGGACCACAAAAAAAAAAAGGTCGAGTCTGGACAGGATTCGTGGACAGCGAATGGCTGGGAGGACCTCGTGTTGGGTGGAATAAAGGTGAAACGACCTAGGGACTGGGATCGGCCGAACCACGACCCAGGCGGTGGAGGGTCTACCTTTTTTTTTGGTCGGTGAAGCGGGTGAGAAGAAACATAAACGAGTGACTGGTCGCCAGATGACGGGAAAATATGAAAAAGAGTCGAGAAGAAGGAAGAAGGGGAGAAGATGAAAATGTGGTTGGTGATGGTGATGCTTGTGCAGTCGAGTTGAATTACAGGAGGGTAGCTTATGGGGAAAGGAGAGAGTCTACGTCAGGGGATACTTGAGTCAAGGGGCAAACAAGGTGGCAAGCGCAGGTACCTCTGCCCAGGTAGGGATACACACTAGTATTAAAGGCAACGGCACAGGGGAAGACAAAGGTCGGCACAGGAGGCTCTGCGGGCGCAAAACGACAGATGGGAGCACAGTAACTTATTTGGGTGCAAGCAAAAAGAAAGACAGCAGGGGAACGCGAATCAGATCTTGGCTTTGCATACTAGGTGGACTCGAACCAAGGAAGCATCCATGCATGATGCGACTTGACTGGGCGTGTTTCGAGATGGATGGGCTTGGCTGCAGTGGTCACTGGTCAGGGTCAAGCACCTAGCCTGACACTAGGTAGGTATGTATCCAAAGGATGCATGTCGTACCACATATAACTAGCTGACGACGCGTACAAAAGTTTTTATTGGTATCTCTATTTGATTTTTTTTTTTTTTGGAATGCTGCGTCGCCACAATGATCTCTTTATTGATTGCATTGGTTACTTGCTCACGGAGCATAAAGTCTAAAGATACGAGGCGGATCCATGCCATAAATTTCTCGTTTGGGTTTAGCCTGTCATGTCCAGCCATTGTTCCAGCACTTTGCTGCTGCACCCTTATTAATAACAAGGTATTGTTGCGCAGCCACTGGGCAGCTGGCATTGACAGTCAAGCAGTTTACGTTTTTAGCTTACGACTGCCCCTGGCCGGCGGGGCCGGCGCCGGGTCCCACATCGATTGCCGGAAAGAGGAGCTCCGGTCATGGACTCATGGGCGACGTGAGCTGCCAGCTGGCAGGAAATACCTTTGACAGCTGGCAGCAAACGCACTGGCAGCTGTCAAGCAGACAGAAACGGACAGAGAAGAGGCAGATGGCAGATGGCAGCTGGCAGCTGATGACAGAGGCGAGACAAAAAAAGACAGCCACCGGCAGAGGCTCAAAGCCCCACTCGTTGCCGCTGCACACTGCAAGTCTGCATGCACGCACCCCTGATCTCAGGCTCTCTTTCAGGCACAAGCACATCAATTACCAACCACTCGATTCATTCAGAGTATTTTCATTTATTAGGCCGTGATGACGACTACCCTAACTCAGCTGCCAACTCCCTTCGTCGACATCCTCACTTATTCTCGCCACATCACGAAGAACCCCTAAAAGCGCCATCAAACCCCATCCTATGCGCTGTGCATAATCCTCTCATCCACATCACACAGCCATCCCATCTTGTACTGCTACATATGACAGTCTTATCAAGTCACCGCCTGGCTGAAACACGACTCAAAACACCAGCCCATCCCTGAATACATTACTCACGAACCATAAACTTTTATGCAAACTACTAAGCCGATTAACCCTTGCCTTTCTCTGCATTCGTGAAAATCCCAATAATGCCAGGAAAATGAGAAAAGAAGAAGAACAAGGGAAAACAAGCTGAAAGACTGTAGTCTCATTCATTAGGAAGGTAACAATTGCCAAACAAGCTACAGCTACATAAAACATTTCTCATACTCCTGACCAACAAGGAGACACAAAAGAAAGAAAAAGCATGGTCACACATCGATAACTTTACTGTATCAAGGGCTTTTTTCCCCGCTTTCAATTCATATTCAGGTCAAGCTCTTGTGCAGACCTATGAATATTCTAAACAAGTTGCCTGCACTACCCGACCCCCGGATATTACCAGCAAGACCCCTGGTCTTACCATGGAAATTACACCCAGCGCTAATCGTCAAAAGAGGACTGGCCAAAGATAAAAAAAAAACAATTTGCTCTACTGGTACGGATGTACATGTGCCCGCACCCACTGTGCCCAGAGGGTGCGGATCCGGACACCTCTGCAGCAGTTTTATTTTTATTCACCCTTCGTAGCTCCAAAAGATCCGCCGAGGCAGTGCTACAGAACGCTGGCCATGGCCTCTGCCTCTCTAATAAAAAAATCCCCCACATATGTATTCTGGTAAAGATGATCATCTTGATGAATCGCCAGTTGTGGCAACTGGAGGTTGACAAATTCACCAAATAGCGCAAAATTTGCTGTATAAGATGTCCCTCCTCACGTACCACCAGCGTCAGCTACGCACGTGGTTCATAAAAAGAACACTTCAATCACCACCTACTGTGCAGCAATACTGCTACTCGCTGCAGAAGTTTCATTTTGCGCTACTCCGTCCCTTGCCATGGATTTACCCAAATAACCCGCTTCCAGAAACCCCGATATTGCACCGTCGTATCCAAATTTATAAAGACCCTGCTAGCTAAATTACGGAGTACATGGACGCGTTGTATTAACCCCAAAACCCCCGCCTACGCAGTTCATCAGGCAACAACTATCTCCGGCTTTCGCACCCAAGATGAGATTGTCCAAGCCCAACGGGGCCATCCAGTCGCCTTTCCTTTGTCCAACTGCACCCCTAATAACCAGTGGTGGTGCAACAAGTGGTAGCCGCCAAACAACGTCCTTGCCTCGTCTCATCTATAATACCACAAGCCCCTCTCTACCCATGTGATCACTGATCACGACAATAAACCCAACACATCACATCGCACAAAATCCCACTTGCTTATTTGATTTGAGTCGTCTTGAATATTCTCTTTTGTTTTTCTTCTCATCTTAAATACTGTAATCGGGTGGAGAATTTCCCCGCACAACTCCCATCATGTCCTTAACCGCCAAGTGATATCCAAAACGTATCGTAGCAAAAAGAAGTTCAAAGAATTGCAAATGCTCAAATCAAAGTCATCATGGCAAGTGGACTTGCAAACTCATCTCCAATCACGAAGGAAACATCCCTTGGTTGTCCCACGTCGCATGCTCCTGGTTGGTCGCCTGCAGGTGCGGCGAATGCGAATATGTCGACAACGTCTCGTGCCCGCTGAAAGGACTACCGTTAAGGCTCGCCCTTTGCTGCCCCATCACTCTGTTTTCATACATCAAATGCGCCCCCATCCCGTCCCCTACCATTCCTTGTACACCAAGTCCATCCAGAGATGGAAATGGCTCCAGTCCGTTGCTGTTGAGATTGCCGTCGAGGCTGCTGTTCAAACTCAAATAAGATTGGTCGGCGTGCCCAAACTGCCCAGCGCTCCCACCTATAGTCTGCATGCTGCGGTCCGCGTCGTAGCCATTCATTTCATTCATACCACTCGTCGTGTTGAAGCCACTGACGCCATTCATATCCATGGCGTTGCTTATGCCATTCAGACCGTTGCTCATGTCTGCCATAGAGGTCTGCATGGTCTGGCCCATGCTTCCGTACTGCGTCTGGTAGAACTGCGAGTTGCCTTGCCCCATTGCATACCCGAACCCTCCCACACTCTGTCCGTATCCCATCTGTACGTGGTGAGGGTGCAATGCCTGGTTGCCAAAGGCTACGCCTCCCAATCCCGGCTGGTCGCTGGGTACAGGCAGCATTTGCCGCACTGGCGGATCCTGCACGGGACTAATGATGGAATCAGCTCCCAGATCCTTGGCCCTCATTTCCACCAGCCTCAGCACCGGGAGCGAGATTTGTTCCATGTGCTTGGCCAGATGTACCGTCAGCTTCTTCCAAGTGGGAAAGACGCGGCCACAAAACTTGCAGGGCTCGTCTTGCGGTCTATCTTCAGTCTCCATGTGACATTCTTCCACCTTTTGCCAGGTTGGCTCGACGCCGCCAGCCCGCTTCATGGCTGCTTTGGTCTTGACCTTGGGTTCGACAAACTTGTGCTCGCGCACTAGATGCTGCAAAAAGTTGTCTTTGCGATAACAGGTATGACGGCAGTCTTCGACATCGCAGGTCCACCACTCTAGGTGACGGTGGCCTTCATTTTCGTGACGCACCCAATCAGCTTTGCGTTTAAAGGTCTTGGGGTCCCTGCATTTATCCCACGTGCAGGTGAAGGGGCCGATATCTTCGTGCACGTGCTTGGTCCAGTCAGAAGGCTTTTGAAACTTCTTCTTCTGGTAGCACAGCTGGCATTCAAACTCTGCGGGAAGATACTGAGTGGGTGGCATCGGGATATCGGGTGGGAAGCTCTCGTTGCTGATGATACCTTCTGCAGGGCTGTCATCGTCTTCAAAGCGAGTGCCAAATGCACCAATACGATCCCTGTCGCCTTTTTGATCGCCCAGAATCTTGGCCGAGCCACCGAGCGCCATGCAGAGTGATCCGCAAGCGCAGTTGGCACCCTGTCGCATATGATTTACCTTGAGGTTCAGAAGATGCTTGTATCGAATGACCTGTTGATGCGCAATGCGATCGACGAGATAAAGGCCGCCACTTTGTAGACCGGGATTCAATTTCAGGGTATGCTCTTGGAAACCTGCGAACGTATGCGGGATGCTGTCGATTTCGTTGGGGTTCTTCTTCATTTCCGAGTCCTCGAGCAAGTCATCATCGTCGTCATCATCTTCATCCTCTGCTTCAAGCGCGCCTGCGGTGGAGACTGGCTTGCTGCGGGCTGTGGCGGCCGGGCCGGCACCAGACTTTTTCCACAAGTCAAAAAATGATGCCTGCGGGTCCTCGGTGGCTACGTTTAGCTGTGTTGTCTTGGGGAGTTCGGACTTGCTGCGAGGTCGGCGCAGTACTTTATCGACAGCCAGAGAGAAGCCACTCTTGGGAGAAGCCACTGGTGTAATGCCGCTGATTGATCCACTTCGAGCGTGCGTTGACCCGATAGAGGCCAGCGGTGTCGCCATTGTAGCAAAGACAGAGTTGATGCTAGGCGTGGGCTGCTTACCCCAGCTAGATGTCCGCGAGGTGGGAGATAGATGCGGGGAGCTATCCCTACGTTCGTCTGATTGTTGGCTGTCCTTTCGGTACAACTCGTCACCCTGGGCACTCTTGGAGCGACTTCTCGATCTCTTGCGCATGGAAGACGAGCTCGTTCGTTGAACCAGGCCGCGAAGCTCGGCCAAAAAGCCGGTGGGTTTGGAAGTCTTCTTGGGCTCTGCTTTGCTTATTGACAGCTTTTTGAAAAAGTTGCCGCTAATGACGCCCTCAGCATCAATCACGCTTGGGAAACTGCGTCGACGGGTTCCCCACGTGGCCGAGCGGGAGAGGATAGAGTCATTATCGCGCAGCATTCGTTCGAATCGTTCGATAGCAGCTTGTGATGACTCTGGTTGATACCGACTTTGCTCACCAGAGATGATTGGGTGTGACACGGGCGCAGACTCCCAGTGGTGGGCGGAATGTATGATTTTGTAGTCCTCATCGTTTAGAGGACCACCTGTGGGGTCAAGGTAAATTTGTCCCTCAACATGTCTGTTCTCAGTATTGCTGCCCAGAGGGATACCGTCATCATCTTCGCGTGGTTGATTGAGGGCATGTATCTCTTCAGCAGTCTTCTCTGTTGGTGCCATTATGTCATGAAGGCCCTCTTGCAGCCAGCGTCCAACTTCATGGTCCAGCTCTTGACGAGCGTCTTGTGCCACCAAGTCGTTGATGCTGGGGACCTCCTCAGAAGTGCGATCCCGTGGGTCGATGCCCGAGTGACCAGTTCTTGTATCTGGCTCCCATCGGCCAAGAGAATCTCGTCTGGTAGTGTTGGGTGTCCCTGGACGACTGCCAGATATTAACTCGCCGACGGAATGCACGCCTCGAACTGTGCTAGTGTCGTCGAACGTGCGCTCCACGGCGGGGGCAGGTGCCACGCCATTGTCATTGTCCCAGTTTGAGACGGTAACTCTGGGGCTCTGCACAGGCATGGGCACCGGCACAGGAACAAGACCGTCCTCGCTAGAGCGACCACTACCTGTAGGGGCTGGAGTCAGTTGGGAAGATTCGGCAGAGAGTGTGGCGCCCTTGAATTTTCGTTGGAGATCCCGTGGCGACACAGAGGTAGGTGGATTGGGGGCGCCGTTGGCCGCAGGGGAAGCTATATTGAGTGAGGATGATTGCTCTGGAGTCAATGGATATGACACGGCATAACTTTCGTCTGATTGTATTTGTTCGGCGACAGGGTCAGGCGCAAGAACGGATTGCTCCCATATGTCGGTCTCTGCCAGAAAGCTGGGGCCGCCGGCGTGCGGGTTGGTAAAATCGACACCAAAGAAGGGGTCCTCGTCTGCGTCGAGATCGCTGTAGTCGCTGGCCTGATAATGACCTGGTGTGGAGTGGGAGGCGTCGGGAGTATCAAGGTGGACGAAGGATGGAGAGAGTGATTCGCTGTTGACGTGCGACAGTAAAGGTGAGGCGTCGTGCGCTGCAGAGAATTGATGGTTGAGGGATTGGTTTTGGTAGGACGAGGAGTTGCGGGGTTCGAGGCCAGTGTCTTGAAGCGAGTCGTGATGATCGCTTTGCGCCAATGTGAATGCGGAGGCCATGGCTGGCGAGTGCAGGGTGTGGCCGGGCCACGTCAGGTATATAATCAGGCAACAAGAATATAATAGGAAGAGTTGCGGGAGGCCTAGCTGGAGTAATGCGCGAGAGAAGTCTCTGGGCGCATGTTCGCACGAACCTGCCCTATGGGTAGCGTGTGGTGGGTGGCTTGGTGAATAAGCCCAAATGCAAGCGAGGGGGGCAGCCTAACAGGTGGTTTCGAGAAACGGATCAGTCTGCCAGGGGATGAGGAGGCGGAGGGGAGAGGAGGTGGTTGCGACGAAGAAGAAGAAGCGAGGATCGGCTCGCTGCGCGGAGAAGGCTGATGGAGATGAAGCGACACAGTGATTCAGTGGATAGTCCTGTTGGTATGGTGGCAAACGAAAAGTATCTATTGAGAGCCGAAGAGGAGAAGCGCTTAGAATGCAACCCCTGCTAGCTTGCAAGACAAGACGGCGAGTACCAAGTGAGCAAGGCAACGGCTGCTGGGCGGCGATGTGTCGGGGGATATTTTTGGGCGGGCGGGAAGCTACAATAGTGAAGCGCCGGAGCCGATGATGATGAGAGACGCCAAACGGGCGGGAGGCGTAGTTACCGAGGTGAGTGATGGCGGCCGAGAATTATGCCTGGAGAGCCCAACAAGGTAAAAAGGATGAGGGCAGAGATGTAGAAATGGCGAGGCGGATGAAGGATGGTGACAGGAGAGACGAGAAAGCGATTTTGGGGTGGAGATTGTGAGCCTGGCGGACAAGCAGGGCCAAGTCCAAGGAGCTGGCAGCTCAGTGGTCACTTACTGGTCGGTGATTTGCAGTGGTTGCCTCGTGGAGTTGGAGCTGAACTGAACGAGTGGGCAGGCAGGAGCGGCCTAATGTGACTGCCTGATTTGGACTGATTGGGACATGGCCGGGCTTGCCAGCTGGCGGCAGCTGAGCGCCCGTTTGATGAAGACTGAAAAAGTACCAGTCCGTCAGAAAGTGTCGGTCCGTTTGTCAAGACTGGCCAGTAAGGCTTCCGTTTGCTGCAGCTATTGACCCTCTCTGCATCTGAATCTCACGATATCTTTGTTCATATTACAGCTGGCCATCAGGTAAACAAATTTACCCGCCGCTTCTGCCGCAACCTGCCATCCCGAAACTCTGCATCGCTCTAATAACAAACTACCCGCTGTTGCTCCTTGGCGCCTTCTCCACCAAGGCTGGTCTGTTCCCTGGCTGCCGTTCTAATTCTGAAGTCGGTCTAGACAATGCCATTTCGTCCTCCCAAAAAAAAAAAAAAAAAAAAAAAATAGTTGGAAAAAAGTATACAAATTTAAAAAAAAAAAAAAAACAACCCCAAAAAAAAAAAAACACAAAAAACACAAAAAAAAAAATAAAAAAAATATGTGCAAAATAACCAAAAAATAATGAAAAAAAAAAAAAAAAAAGAAGGGTTAAA
>JAPFRM010000430.1:0-41322 GCA_030778325.1 Beauveria medogensis
GGAGGAGGAGGAGGAGGAAGAGGGGGAGGGGGAGGGGGAGGGGGATGTGTGGACAGAGGAGGATTTAAAGAGGGAGGAGGAAGAGGCGAGGGAGATGGAGACGAAGAAGAGGATGCTGCAGGCAAGGTTGAGAAACATGGAAAAGGATCTGGGTGGGTTGAAGAATATGTAGCACTTGATGTATAATGAGTACATGATGTTTTATGATTGATTTTATTAGTTGGGATGCGCTATTCCAATCTAGTATAAAGAATCCTCCAGCGGAGCTTTTTCCAAAATCGCCAAACTCCGGGGTATCATCTTACCTGTCCCAAATGACAGTAATTCCAAAGTTAAACATGACAAGTCCTGATACTCAGTCCCCAATATACTGCCAATTCCATCCCCCCCCCGGGCTCCCCCACAGACGGTGAAGAAAAGAAAAAAACAAGATGCAAGTAATCAATGACAGAAAGCTGTAGGCTTCTCTGACACAATCGCCCCATGTCCACTCATGACACCTTTCGCTGCCCTACTGTTGTTGTCTGTAGGTTGGAAATGGATGCACATAGTGCGCGGAGAAGGCATGAGCGTAGACAAAATCTGTAGAGAACCCCCCAACTCTGCTGGGCAGGCCATATCTGCTTGAGCGCGGCCCATGTCAGATATTCGGTAGCCAAATGTTAAACTTGTATCCCCCCCCAATCCGGTCCCGCTGTCGCTGCAGCCCCTCCATGACCTCTCGTTCATGGCGACGGCTCTGCACCTCGGCTCTTGCCGTCCACTCGTCTAGCCGCGGATACCGCACCACAATGTCCCAGTCCCGCAGGCTCGCGTACGGGCTCCTCAGCCACGCCCTCAGCTCGTGCAGCAGCAAGCGCGCCGCGCTCCCGCCCAGGTCCGCCGCCAGCAGGGTCTGAAGCGCGCCGGCGGCCTCCGTGTCCCAGATATCCCCGGTGATCCCGCTGTTGCCGAGCACAGTCACGACGTGGTCGATGAGGAAGGCGGTGCGCGCGGCCGGCACATAGTCAAAGACGCGCAGCTCGCGTTGGAGAAAGGCGCGGGCGCGCGTTGTCAGCTGCGGCTCGCGGCGGAAGAGCGCGGCCGTGACATCGCGGTAGCCGAGGATGGGGTCGGACTCGACGTGTAGGGAGAAGAGGCCCTGCAGGTAGATCTCGCGACGATGCTGGATGTCGGTGGAGGTGGTGGGCGTGGGCGTGGGCGCGGGCGCGGGCGCGGGTCTCATCATACGGGCGTATGCGGCACCGCCGGCGGCGAAATCGGCGGGTGTGTACCGGGGACGACGACGCCGCCGTGATGAAGAGTCTGGGGATGAGGATGAGCGTGGCCAGAGGCTCGCGGCGAGGATTTCGGCCGGGCAGCGAAGCTCGTTGACGGGACGTCCAGGGAGGCCGCGCGGGCCGCGGATGATTCGATCGACAAAGGCCTTGCAGAGCGGGCAGCGACGGCTCACGGCGAGCCACGCGCCGATGCAGTCGACGTCAAAGTTGCAGTGGCCGCAGGGGGCGAGCTCGCAGGGCTCGCTGACGTCTTCGAGACAGATGACGCAGCAGTCCTCAGAGTCGTTGGGGTTGTGGGTGGGAGGCGGGGTGGCGGCGCGGAGGTCGCGGGGGTTGGTGTTGGTATCCTCGTCGGCCATGACTTGGGGTGAATGAAGTCGTGGGAGGAAAGAATGGGTGAAAGAGGATGGTCAAGTGTTGTGGTGGTAGAGGTGACAAGTTGTGGTAGAGGTGACGACTGATTGTAGAGGTGAGAGTTGTTACCAAGGTAAATAATTGCTGAAAAGCTGGAGATTGTTTAGAAGTAAAGAATTGTTGCAAGGCAAAAAAAGCGTTGTAGGAGTAAAGAAGAAGACGCGGGGAGAGAAGAAAACGAACTTATATATATAAGTGCGGATTTCAAAGTTTGATGGCTTGACGAAGTTCGGTTGGTAGCTTTGATGGCGCTGGCTGGCAGAGCGCATGTACAAACTCTATTCAACACCACTATTTCAATCACTGGCCAAAGTCTTGCCGAAAATGAATAATTCCAGCGAAGCCCCAGCAGTTCGACTCGGATAACGTTTGTGTTGATGACGGGTATTGGTCCCTGGACAATTTTACAATGTCAAGATCCATGCTTGTCGGAGTGGGCTGCCCGATTTCTAGCGCACGTGGCGTACAATGATGGCTCCAAATCGAGGCTTATGCGATGGAGACTAGTTATGAAAAAGCTTCCCGTCAAGAAGAAACGAAAGTCAAAGTCTAGATCCGAGCGGAGCCGCGCAGTGCGAGAGTTGTAGGGCTGAAGCAATTGTGAGGCTTGTTTTCTTGAAAGCATGTTGAAGCGCACAACCTACATAAGAACAAGTTAATCAGTGTCGGTGGCATCGATGGTATGCGGACAAGTAGATACGGAGCAGTACTTGGTCAACTTTGTCAAAAATGACTATGTGCTATGGTGTGAGCCAGGTAATGCCCGCCAGCTTTGATGAAGCATGACTATGGTCACTCATTTGACTCCAGTGCAACGTGTCTGCCTCTAATATGAATATACACATTAGATAAACCAAAAAGATACTTGGCAGCATACTATCATACAAGCTATCCGGTGTGATTGGCAAAGTGCCAATAGACTTGGCGCAGACTCGCTCAAATTGGCTGCCTCGACACCATGATCGATCAACCGACATGGTAAAATGAGAGTAGGATGCATCCAAGTTCTTTGGTACGCTAGAACTACGGCCGAATCCTCGAAATTGCAATCATAAGCCAGTATCGGGGATTACAAATATCCTTTGGTTCTATTTCCTGCTCTTGCTTTACCGTTTTGGTGTCAGATGACGCAGTTTTGAATACATGTAACAATGCCAAAGTAAAGAACACATAGTGACCGAAGAAAGACAGTAAATTAATCACATCTTAACCGGTTTATAGCAAACAACTCATATACTCCAGTGTATATCCTTTGTATTAGGTGCTACTCCGTACCTTGCTACCATAACGCGAGTGCTCTCTCGGAAGATTTAGTGTATGAATGTGATAGACCAAGAACACGCTGACGAAGACGCACGCAGTTCTCCATCATTTCAAGGGCTTCGGCAAGTCGACCAAGCTGCTTAGAGTATAAGCCAAGTTCTCCATGCTGGTCAATGTATCGGGATGGTCCGCGCCTAGCTTCGTCTTAAATTTCTCTAGCACCTGCACCTGAAGCCTCTCCGCCTCCGCCCATCGGCCCTGGCGTCTGTATGTTGACGCTAGGCTATTTATGCTGGTTAGTGTATCGGGATGGTCCGCGCCTAGCTTCGTCTGATATTTCTCCAGCACCTGCACCTGCAGCCTCTCCGCCTCCGCCCATCGGCTCTGGTTCCTATATATTGACGCCAGGTTGTTCATGATGGTCAGTGTATTAGGATGGTCCGCGCCTAGCTTCGTCTGATATTTCTCCAGCACCTGCACCTGAAGCCTCTCCGCCTCCTCTAATCGGCCCTGGTTCCAATATGTTGACGCCAGGTTGTTCATGCTGGTTAGTGTATCGGGATGGTCCGCCCCAAGCTTCATCATGCAAGCCTTTATCACCTCCACCTTCAGCCTCTCCGCCTCCTCTAATCGGCCCTGGTTCCAATATGTTGCCGCTATGTTACTCATGCTGGTTAGTGTATCGGGATGGTCCGCCCCAAGCTTCATTATGCGAGCCTTCGTGACCTGCACCTGAAGCCTCTCCGCCTCCTCTAATCGGCCCTGGTTCCAATATGTTGACGCCAGGTTGTTCATGCTGGTCAGTGTATCGGGATGGTCCGCCCCAAGCTTCATCATGCAAGCCTTCATCACCTCCACCTGCAGCCTCTCCGCCTCCTCTAATCGGCCCTGATTCACGTATGTCAACGCCAGGTTGCTCATCCTGACCAGCGTGTTGGAATGGTCCATGCCTAGCTTCGTCTTAGAAGTCTCCATAACCTGCACCTGAAGCCTTTCCGCCTCCACCCATCGGCCCTGGCGCACGTATATCAACGCCAGGTTGCTCAGGCTGGTCAGCGTGTTAGAATTATCAAGCCCTAGAAACTCTTCTGCAATCTCTGCTGATTGCCGGGCAAAATCCACAGCTGTATTGTAGTCACCTTTCTCAGTCAGATACCGCGAAACATTCATTAGCAAGAAGGCCCAATCGAGACCTCGGGTTTCGTCAGCCGGCGGCTTTTCCAGTAGTCTCTCAATGTGTGGTAGTAACAACTGACATCGATGCCATGTTTCGAAGAGCCCGTCCGGAAAATGCTCCGATGCCAACTGCAAAAACAACGTCTCCCAGCGTGCGACCTGGCCCATTCCAGAGAGCCAAGCCCGCGTACAGATCTGGACTAAGGAATGCATCTCGTATAAATCTGGTTCTGCAGGTGCCCTGACGAGCGAGTATGTGAACAGAACATCCAAGTCTGTCTCCAGTGTCTCATCGTCGCTTTCGTCATCTTCTGTTCTGTGCTGATACTCTCTATACCCGTATAACATAGAATGTGGAATGTTCTGCGGCTGAAAGCAACTCAAGAGCGCAAGCAACCTTGCTGCATCGGGGCTCTCTTGACGAATCTGATTAAAAGTCACTTGCCAAGTGATTGCCACCGAGTTTGACACGCTGTCATGTCGTCGTATATCTCCACCGTCATGTTTTAATAGGCCTATTCTCTTCTTGTCGCTTTCCTTGAAACGTTCCATATATTCATGGATAGAGATACGACGGCGGTTGATGTATGCAGCGGCCTGGTCAACAGCAAGCGGAATATAATCCAAGCAGCGTACAAGATCAATGGCTGTGGCTGTGTCGTAGCCAGAAGTGAGCTTCTCCTGCAAAAGCAATAGTGCCTCATCCCTCTCCATCGCTGGGATTGATATGATGGCTTTATGACCGCCTGTAAGCCTCTCAGCGACGTCAAGATTTCGCGACGTGATTAAAACTTTTCCATTGTTCCTCTTCGGAAGATATGATGCTATCGGAAACTCTTCCGTTTGACTGAAAAACGTATCCAGCTTGTCGGCATTGTCGAGAATAAGCAGCCACGGGGCTACATCATCTCTCTGTAACCAGTCACAGACAAGCGCTAGAATATTGGTCTCTGGATCGTGCCGACGAGGGAGGGCGAGCTTGTCGGCAAGAGATCGGTAGGATTGTTCGAGTGTCACCCGTGAGGCCCCGTGAATCCATAAGACACTCCTTTCGGGACTGGAGTCGTGGACATCGTACGCAATTTCGATGGCAATTTGGGATTTCCTTCTTGCTGTTAGCCTTGAAGTGGTAGCAGTCGAAAGAGCGTCCTACCCAAAACCTCCCATGCCAAACAGTGCTTGTCGGCTCGTCTTGCCTCTGAGTTGCTCATGAATCTGTGTCTGAATGGCGGGTCGTGGGACGAAGTCTGAATCCCGAGGGAAAGGTACAACAAAATGAGGCTGTCGGGCTATAGACACATCTTCACTCATCGCAGAGACGCCGTCGACACCGCTTTTTATATGAAGAAGCAAAGTGCTATACTGCGTCAGCCTGTCGTTGTCAAGCGTACGTTGGAAACTATACTTACGTTTGATCTATCTGTAGCCCATCCATGATCCTGCGATGACAGCGCTCAAGGGTAGACATCATGGAATCTATTTCATCATGGTTGAATGGCCACTTGAGGGCTCGGGTCCAAAGCCGGTGCTTGGTCTGACGAGCGACGCCCCCATCGAGCTTGCCGTGCAGCTTTTGAAGTGTAGAATGACATGCCGTGAGCTGCTCTTGTAAATTCTGCGATGTAGACAGCGATGCGCCTTGCGGTGCTTTCATGAGAGCTTCGGCGTGGTTCAGTGTCGTCTTCAGGCCCTTTAGTAACATTTCAAGCCGGGATATGTCGGCTGAGGCATTTGCGACTGCTTTGGAGTACTGTGAACATAGAGTAATGACCTTCACTGACACATCAACAACGGCAATAACGCTCGCCGCAACACTCAGACCATCCATCGTGGTAGGTAGGTGCTGTGCATTTGCGAGTCGCTTTGGGCAGCGATCGTGGGCATTCACGCCTTGCCTGATGAACGCGGGGAAGGTGGCTGTGTTGAGATGCATGATAGATGCCACATGATTGGTCTAGCATTCGAGACTCTGCTGCAAGGGTGGCAAGCGCTCAGTGCTTTGGGTGTTGAAATGAGCGCCCATGGTCTCCGACCGATAGAACAGGGCCTTGCTTCAAGGTCGTGGTCCGTACCTAGGACTAAGATAGATTGATCAATCAACATGGTCGTCAACACAAGAGGGTAAGAAAGTTATTAATTGAGGCCATGGTCTCTTGACCCAGAGCACGAGGCTTTTCGCCCAAAATATAGATAAACTCATCATTATATATCGAATTCTTGTAAGATGCCCATTTTACAACTCCCTGAGCGCGACGTAGCACTGTCGAGGCTTATTGGTGAGTACCTGCACCGCGTCGTACCCCGACAAGGCCACGGGGCATGGCAGCAGCTCAAACTGCCACACTAGCAGCGTGAGCAGCTGCTTAAACTGCACATATACCATGCGACGGCCAAAGCAGCCCCTCTGGCCGAGGCCAAACGGAATTGCCGGGTACGCCGCGGGGTCAAATTCGTCCGCGCCCGTCACGGGGTGCTGGACGAGCCACCGTCGGGGGTCAAAAACGTTCATGCCGTCTTCGTCGCGTATGCGGTAGTAGCCCGCGTCCGCATGCTCGACCAGCGCCTTTTGCGAGGTGCTGCTGCGCAGCGACTCGGCAATGGGCAGGTTCGGCGACGTGTACCCGGGACCCTTGTTGACCACCACGATGGTGGTGCCGCGCGGAATGGCGTGTCCGAGGACCACGGTGTCGGCGGTGGCCTGCCGGTCCGTCATGGCTGTGGCATGGGACAGGCGCAGCATCTCTTCGATGAAGGCGAGGAGAAACGGCACGTCGTGGTCGGTGATTTCGTTGTGCGTGGGGAATCTGTCCTCGGCGACGGCGGCGGGGTGCGCGGCTCGAAGGTGCGTCCGGAGAGCGGCCTGGTGCTCCGGGTGGTCGGCCATGAACTTGACGCCCCACGCGAGGACGTTGGAAGTGGTCTCATGGCCGCCAGTGATGAAGCCAAACATCTATTGACCCGTGTAAGCAGGAACTGGCGTGTTGAAGCCGCATGATATGTGACATGAGGGGGGACTCACCTCATCCTTGATACTGTCGGAACAATACTCGGGCGCGCGGTTTTGCTTTCGGGCCAGCGCTCGCTCGCGATGAAGAATAAGGTCCAGTGCGCACTTGAGCTTGGAGTAGCCAGCGTCTGGCATGTCGGCGTCGTCGTCGAACTGCCGGACAACCTTGTCGACCTGCCTTTTGATGAATTGGTCCTTGATCGCGCGCAGCCGGCGCACGCGCGGGAACCACGACAACACGCGCCAGGCAATGTCGGGAAAGCCCGTGGCAGCGACGGTTGGAATATTCTCCGTGGTGCGCAATAGGGCGTCCATGGCCGGCGTTAGCGGCGCGTGGGGAAAGTCGACGGGCTCTCTCGGGGCCGCGGCGTTGCGCAAGTTGTTGCGCGCTTCCTCGTCGAGGCTCCGGTATAGCTTGAGCTGCTCCGCCAGCGCGCGGTCCTCGGTGCCGTCACCATAGCCGAAATCGTAGATGGCGTCGAGGGTGGCGTAACTCAAGTCACGGTTCGCCGCAAAGGGCCGTCCCGTGCCGGCGATACGGCGTTTTATGCGCCAGAGCTCCAGCAGGCGACAGGCGCCAGCGTACATGTTGGGGGCGGCGACGCCGTGGAGAAAGGCCGGCGACATGACGTCTTGAAGCAGGCGGCGGTGCGCAGCCCAGACGGGTCCCGTCTTGAGGCAGGCGTGGAAGTTGGGCATCTCGCCGCGCAGCAGGGCGATGGCGAGGTCGGAGCGGTCAAACTCGTGGCCGCGCCGGACAAGGATGTCCTGGGCCTCGCGGAAGTCGGAGACGACAACAAAGGGCCGCGCAAAGGGCACGAGGAAGACTTGGTAGACTGGGCTTCGGTGGCGGTCGCTCTGGCGCACGACCCATTCGCTAATGTTTTCTGGGGATTCGCGCTGGATGGCCATGACGTCGCCGAGGAGGGAGCGCGCGGCCTCGGCATTGTAGGGGATGCCAGGAAGCGGCCGGGGAAGAAGCCATTGCCGGATTGTGTAGAGGGTGGTGGTGATGAAGAGAAAGACGAGGATCAGGGTCTGGCAGGTGACGGCGGAGGGGAGCGATGAGGCTACCGAGATCAGGCTGGCCATGTGGAGAGACATTGGCTGCCGACGGTCAAACGGGTGGTATAGCACTGTGACGGTATCGTGGAGAATGCCCAATCTTTGGTGGCGATTACGGCTAGAGGGCCATTGGACGAGATTTGAGAAGAAGGAGATTAAGTACGAGGAGGTAATTACGGTGGTGAGGATACAGCTGATGTGGAAAATTGTACCACGTCCGAGAGTCCCGTCAGAGCAAACACTGTCCACAAGATTGGTCGGTATGGCATCATGGCGGGAGGACTGTGGGGGCAAGCCACGCCTAGTTTGCCGTTTGATGCTAACTAGATGATGCTGAGCTCCGATACCCCAGTTGATGATGGATGCGACGGATCAGATTATCCTGGTCAAAAGGGGGATGCGCGAAACAGCGAGTTTGCTGAGGTGCATGCCATCTGGCGGAGAGTCTTGTCAAGGGTTTATCTGTTTGCTAGGCCTGGGCGTATTGAAGGGGTTGGAATTGCTTGCTGACCTTTACTTGTGGAAAAATAATTTTTGGACCCAAGAGATAGAAGTGTGGGATTATAGTTGTTGGTGCCATTTGCGTGGCTGAATCATAGCATTTCCCGAATGGGTGGCCAGCAGCGAGTCTCATTGGCGGAAGCAGAACCGGCAGTTGGCTTGAATGTCTGAAGTGTTGAATGTCTAAAATGTCGAGAGGCGGTTGTCCATCATTGGCAAGTTTTTTCTTGGTTGATTAGCTATCGGGTGTTTATTTTCTCGATATTGATCTTGTAATGGAATTGCAGAGGCTATGCAGAGTTGACTGATGTATCGACGTGTATCCTTATCATGATGGCGAGTTTCAGGGACAAGATGGCTTTTCTTTAGCGGGCCATGGCGCTATCAGCACTGTGATGCTGTTTCAGTGACGCACTGTAATGGACTGTAGACTTACACGGACATGCACTGTATTGCACTGTATACCTACAACGGCCCAACAACTGTACCACCAGCAAGTGCGGACGGCTCCATGTACCGGCCAGCTTGAAGCGTCATGGATTATGGCAATAAACGGTATACCAGAAAACAGACAAGACAATGTACAAAACACCGAGTTTGAAACTGGTAAACTTCCATTTTCAGAAAGATCATGTCGTATGACAGCCCTGGTAAATTGATAAATTATAACAATTACAATCTGCCAAATTGCTGCTGGCTAGATCTGCTTAGCTCAGCACCCAAACTGCTACCCAAGTACCTACGTACCTGCAGTCGCTGCCACGCGTGCCTCTGTCGCCTAAACGCTCCCACAAGGTACCTGCGCGACTCATCCCGTTGGCCCGTGCTCCCCTTCCCTTGTGACCCAGCTCGAACATTCTCTACCTACCTAGCTCACCAACAACGCCGCCATCAATCGTCTCCTGTGCCATCATCCCAAACCCTCGCCCACGGCCTCTGCGACACGTCTCACGCTCTCTGCGGCTCCAATTGCGCACTTGCATCCTTTTCCGCGCTTCATCTGCCATCCAACTGCTTCGCGCCCGTTCATAGCAGTACGCCCGTTTTTCGCCACAGGGTCATCCGCTGCCCAGACCACCCACGCTGACGCTACCTTGCGAGCCTAAATCTCGTAAGCGCGCCCGCCTTGCTCGCATCACGAGCCTTATTTTGCCATTGCCTCCATCACCAGAATCGCTGCCCATCCTGTCCGTCTTTGCCGCGTTCCGCACTATTAGGCACTCTGCGCCCTCTTTTCACTGATCCGAGCCTCCGAGCGCCATGCCTAGCAAGACGCCTCAGCGCAACGGCAAGCCCACCCAAAACGGCGACCGTAAAGATACCGAGATGAAGGACGCCGGCAAGTCCAAGGCCAAAAAGGGCGCCAAAGATGGCGACGAAGAGATGACTGTTGTTGTGCCCCCATCCAAGGCCAAAAAGGGTCCTGCTGCCCGCCCTGCCGACGCCGATGGCGACGTCGCCATGGGCGATCAGGATGTTGCTGAGCAGGTTGACCCCACGGAGCAGACTGTCACAGGTAAGCTATCTCTCATCATCGCGGCCCCCCGCACGTCGTCATTCACCTGTAAATCTGACTCTTGCTCTCCATCACAGACATCAAGAGCAATTTTGCTCTACTAGACCGCGCCGTCGCCCTCTTCGATGCCAGATTCTCCCTCCGAGCTCTTCGATCCATCTCTCTGCTACGAAAACGTTTGAATCCCGATGTCATTTCCCAGGCCATTGTCGATACCTTTCCCGCTACCGTTACCGCTGGAAACGTCGCCAAATCCCTCCTTGTTGCCGTTGGCCGCGAAAGTATCCCTCTCAAGGCCCTCAGTGAGATGGATATCGACTCCGACTCCAAGCCCGCCAAGAATGGCGTCAAGAAGGAGACCAAAGATGTCATTCCCGAAATCGACATCTTCCTCGGTATCCTCATCCAGGTTTACCTCTTTGACACCAAGCAGTATCAGAAGGGTGCTGCATTTTCCGAGGAGCTCGTGGAGCGTGTGCAGTCTCTTAACCGCCGCACACTAGACTCGCTCTCCTCCAAGGTCTTCTTTTACTACTCGATCTTCTGCGAACACATTGCCCCCCTGCCACCCTCGCCAGAGTCGCCCGTCGTCGCCATTCGCCCGAAATTGCTCGCGGCCCTCCGTACAGCTGTTCTGCGCAAGGATATTGACACGCAGGCCTCCGTCATTGTGCTGCTATTGAGAAACTATCTATCAACCTCTCACATCAACCAGGCCGATCTGCTAGTATCGCACACCCAGTTTCCCGAAAATGCCGTTAACAATCAGGTTGCCCGATTTCTGTACTACCTGGGTCGCATTCGCGCCATCCAGCTGCGATACACCGAAGCCCATGAGCACCTCACCGCTGCCACACGTAAGGCGCCATCCAGCAATTGTGCCGTTGGCTTTTCCCAGACCGCTACCAAGCTGCTCATGGTGGTTGAGCTGCTCATGGGAGACATTCCTGACCGCGCCACTTTCCGCCAACCTGCCCTCGAGGATGCTCTGCACCCCTACTTCCTCCTGGTTCAAGCCGTCCGCGTTGGTAACCTTGAGGAGTTTGAGATCGCTATTGCCGACCATGCCGATACCTTTCGCCGCGACGGAACATACTCTCTCATTCTGCGCCTGAGACAAAATGTCATCAAGACTGGTATCCGCATGATGTCGTTATCCTACTCGCGCATCTCCCTGCGCGACATTTGCATTCGCCTGCATCTGGGGAGCGAAGAGAGTGCAGAGTACATTGTCGCCAAGGCCATCCGCGACGGCGTCATCGAGGCCACTCTAGATCGCGAACACGGTTTCATGAAGAGCAAGGAGGTTGGTGACGTGTACGCTACCAGAGAGCCTGGCGAGGCATTCCATGACCGTATTCGGGCATGCCTTGCCCTCCACGACGAAAGTGTCAAGGTAAGATGACGTTGCCACTCAAATCGCTCGTCATGTCTAACGAATATAGGCCATGCAATTTCCCATGAACCAGCACCGTCTGGAGCTGAAGAACGCGCAAGAAGCTCGGGAGCGGGAGCGCGAAATGGCCAAGGAGATACAAGAGGGTGACTTGGATGACGACGACCTAGGCGGCGACTTCGACGGAATGTAGTGATGACTGCATTTCATCGCTTGTTTTAATAGTCGTCTGGGTTGGAGTTGGTAATTGAACTGGGCACTTTCTACATGCGCTTTGATTCCCGTACATGCAGTGATGAGTGTGGGGGGGATAGAAGGCAACGGATGAGCCGCAGAATATCTTTGCACTTGTACTACATATTGGAACGATACGACTAGAGTTGAGGCGGAAGAGAGGCAGAAGCAGAATGCAAGTTGTCAATTTAGATATTTGTGCATAGCTGCCATGCGCTATCCGTACGCAGCATTCGAAACGATCGGATTGAGATGGAGTCGCAGCTTCCCGATTCCACGACAAACACCAGCACGTGACGCGCCATAGTAATGAGGGAACCGTGAGAAGACGACGCGGCCTCAAGCCGCATTTCGCCATGTGCATCCATCTCAAATGCTCCATTCGAAGGTCGTCGCGGAACTACATATTGACTTGCAATCGTTCCATTGTGCACACTCGAGCCTCGTCAACAACGCGGTGTTTTAGGCGGCCAATCTCCACCACACCAAGGGTTTGCCAGATCCCAGTAACAAGCTACAGCGCCTACTCGTCGTATTACCGTAACATACGTTCGCCCGCCCGTCCGTCGGCTGCCCTCCACCGCCCACCCGTTTTGGTCATCCGTCATCAACAAAGTCTTGATTTTGCCCAGTGGGCTGGCGAATCAGAAAGAAAAAAAAAGGTACAGCCCACCCTTGCGCTTCCCCTCGGCCGCTCTTCTTCTGCGAGGCTGTAAGAATATGCCTCCGAAGCGAAGACGACCAGGAGAAGTAGCGCAGGCAACGCAGCCACCGACAGTCGACCCCAGAGTGCCCTCACCAGCTGTGACGCGGGCTGCCACGCGCCAGACGCCCATCTACCCGCCGCCGATACCGATTGCCAGTCCGCCCAAGACGGCTGCCGCCGCCACCGCATCCCCTGTCGCGACACCCGTGCCCCTTCCAATTGTTCCCGGCCAGGCACCTTCGCCGCCCAAGCTTGGCGGTGTGTGGCCCAGGTCCCCGCGCGCCACTCGAGTGCGGCCGCCGCCCGTCTCGTCGGCGCCTGCACCAGCGCAACGCGAGTCGTCACCGCTTCCCAACAACAGCACCCTTGCGATGGGCGGTGACACGGGAAAGGAGAATGTTCGTGCCACGGGCTTCATCACCCCGGAAACTACGTACCACATTGCAATCCCGCATCAACAAAGCAGATTGCCAACATCATCATTTGCCAATCATCACGGCTATCTTGCCACGGCGCCTCGAATAGAAATGGCCTCGGGCCCTTCGACCGTCACTCCTGTGCTGCCTCCGAAGCCACCGACGCTCGCCGGCAAACCACCGCAGAGCTCCGATCGCAACATTGACAAGGTAGTTTTTGGTAATCTCTGCTTCAAAACATGGTATCCGAGCTATTACGGGAAGGAGGTCTTGGGTGATAGCTCTGCGAATTCGAGAAATGGCACTAAAGACCATGGCATCGAAGCTGGCAAGGCACACGGCAAAAAGGATCGTGAGCATCCCCCAATGCTTGAGCGACTGTACGTTTGTCCAAGTTGCTTCAAGTACGCCAAAGAACTCGTGGCTTGGTGGGGTCATGTACGATCCTGCGGGCTCAAAGGCCGTGTTCCCGGCAAGCGGGTCTACGTTCACCCCCGAGGTCGGCGCAAGATCCGTGTAGCGCACGACGGAAAAGGCCCCGGTCCGAAGAAGCGTCGGGGTGACGGCGGAGTGCGTTACACGGAACAAATAGTGCAGGATGAAGGCGAATGGAGTATCTGGGAGGTCGACGGAGAGGTTGATAGAGTGAGTGATTACCCATTTCCACACGTGCTTTTAACATGATGCTAATTATGCAGTTATTTTGTCAAAATCTGTCACTGTTTGCTAAGCTTTTCCTCGACAACAAGTCGGTGTTCTTTGATGTGACAGGCTTTAACTACTTCTTGTTAGTGTATACGCCGCCCTTTAAGCCTCCTGTCGGCGACGAAGCTCCCGAGGCCCCTGTCCCACAAGTCGCGGGCTTCTTCTCCAAAGAAAAAATGTCGTGGGATAATAACAATTTGGCATGTATCTTGGTGTTTCCACCATGGCAGCGAAAAGGCCTGGGGGCACTTCTCATTGGTGTCTCGTACGAGATATCGCGACGAGAAGGTATTCTCGGCGGACCAGAGAAGCCCATCTCTGATCTCGGCAAAAAGGGCTACAAGCGATTCTGGTCCGGCGAGATTGCGCGCTGGCTGCTAAGCCTCGACGTGCCCCAAATCCCACCGCCCGGCATGGAGCTCATGGTCGACGTCAACGACTGCAGCGATGCCACCTGGATCACGCCCGAAGACTGCCTTGGCGTCCTCCGCGACATGGGCGTCCTCGAAGATGCGGGCGTCGGCCCTGGCAAGCCCGTCAAGCTTCAAGACACGCACGACGCAGAGAGCGACGCCGATGAGGTGGACGGCGCGGACAAAAAGCACGCGACGCCGACGTCGCCTGCGCAAATGCAGCTCGGCAAGCCGGTTCCGCGCGTGCGCA
The DNA here is from genome assembly GCA_030778325.1 of Beauveria medogensis. Taxonomy (NCBI): domain Eukaryota; kingdom Fungi; phylum Ascomycota; class Sordariomycetes; order Hypocreales; family Cordycipitaceae; genus Beauveria; species Beauveria medogensis. Next base: position 14,343 of record JAPFRM010000430.1, read on the forward strand.
TCGACAAGGAGCTCATTCGGCGATACGTTGCGCAGAACCGCATCGACCTGGAAAGGACGTGCGATCCGGCCGGCTTTGCAGAGAGCTATGCGCGGAAAACGGGGAGTGAGATGGTGGAGTAAGCTGTAACTCCGCAAAGGGGGGTATTTTCGATGTGGCGGATATTTGTACGATTTGATATGGCGTTGCGCGGTTACAATTTGATACCCCGGATCTTTATTGACATGGAGTTTGTACATTACGCTGCATCTACAAGCATTTGTAAAGGATAATGAGACATGAATACGATTTGTATTGACCAACAAGTTGTTCTTAATCTATTGTAATATACCAAGGTGTCTATATATGCTACATGTCGTAAAATCTTGGGCAACATTTCATTCATGGCGTATCGTCAGTTTTGCAGGTCGTGGCCGCGGCGCCTCGACATTGGCTTCCGCGGCCAGCCCACCATCCGTTGTTGGGCTCTGCGGCACGGCGAGCTTACGCGGGGTCGCCGGCTGGGGCTGCCATCTCGCCGACGAGCATGTACTCATGGCGTCGTCACCGGCGTTGTCTTGCCGATGGTTGAGGACATTGTCGATGCGAAGCCGGGGCGGGCCGGAATTGAGGCCCTCGCCGTTTTTGGGAGGTCCGGCTGAGACGAGACGGGTTAGCTTCTGTGATTTCTGCGCGGCTTGACACGTGAGAGGATGGGATGGACGGGCTTACATAGAATCAGGGAAAAGAGCTTGACGATGACGGGGCCCCAGACCGTCATGGCAATGATTTGACCGTATGACCAGCGGTTCGCGCGGAAGCTGTCGTCGCTAATGACCTTGCTGAGAGAGATGAGATACAGGATGTTGATGACGAGGTAGGCAAACTCGAGGCCGTGCCAGAACCATGCGGACCAGCGCAGCCAGTGGCGCTTGAGCGGCCCGTCGGGCCAGCGGCCGAGCCCGTGGGCGCCAATGGACCAGTGACGGGTGCGGCGGTGCGTGCGCAGCGTCCACGCGAGCTGGTCGACACCGAGGGCGACAATGGCGACAGTGTCGAGCACGAGGAAGACGAGTTTGTAGACGAGAGGGTGCGGGAAAAAGGTGAGGGTGAGGCCGTCGACGCCGGCGCTCGAGGCGCAGTAGGTGCGGGGGCTGGGGTTGCCGCCGCAGGCGGCGACGGCGCGCTGACCGCGGAAGAGGTCGAGGGCACCGGCAAAGGATATGCTCTGAGTGGTGGCGACGACGGCGAGAAGGTATTCGGTACAGAAGCCCAGAAAGGTGTGCCAGTTGCGGATGCCCTCGTTGTGGAGGCAGACCTGGACGAGGAACATGGGTAGGATGCCGTTTTGGGAGACGTGAAAGGCGACGGCGCCGTTGACGACGATTTCGCCCCAAAAGGAGCCCTCTTGCGAGTTTACGACAATGGCGAGGATCGAGGCGATTTGCACGGCAAAGATGAACCAGCACTGGGCTTCTTGGAACTCGACGAGCGTGGTGGCGATGGCGATGCTGGTCCGCGAGAGCGCCGACGAGTCCTTCCACAGCATCGACTCGATGCGCGTGAGTCGCCGGACGATGCGCTCCGAGGCCGGCCGCTTGGCGGGCTTTTGGGAGTAGCTGACCCAGAAGGTGAAGATTCGGAGAAAGATGTAGAGGGAGCCGGCAAAGACGACTTGTAGGACGTATGATATAAGAACCTAGATTTGTAGTGTGAGAAGACGTGGTGCCTGCCAGAAAATGTTGGGGGTGTGGACTTGCACCAGGGCCAAAGATGTCGGGATTGATTTCGGCGCGCAGCTCGGGGCAAAATATGTCCATGGCCGCAAAGATGTCGTTGGTGGACGAGTTTCGCGACAAGGATGTGATGGAAGCGTCGCACGGCTCGGAGAGCTGATCCTCAACGCACGACTCGATGGCGCACGCGGCAAAGGATTCCACTACCGGCCGGCCCTGGAACGAGGCCAGCGAGCCGTTGCCCATGAGGGCGCTGGCATTGCGCTCGGCCTCGGCGTCGACGTAGTAAGTACCAACCTCGCGTGTCCAGTAGGCAATAGCTGCGAGGGCCGCGCAGTTGTAAAACGTCTCAAATGAACCAAAGTAGAGCGCCGTGTCGTTGCACGCCGTCGGGCAGTCGAGCGGGGCGCCGCGGCCGCGGCCGATGCGGCATCCCGAGAGGTAGAGGTCGACCTGCGGCCCGCCGTCGATGCCGTCCTGGATGAGGTCGCGAAAGGTCAAGTCGTCCTTGGTGTAGCCGCCGACCTTGGCGAGGTCGTGAAAGGGGAAAAAGTCGGACGTCCCATCAAAGCCCGGGCGTACAAGAATAGTCAGCGGCGACGGGGTGGGCGAGACGACAGAGGAGGAGGAGGAGGAGACGGCCGTGGTGGTGCACGAAAAGGACGGCGCAAAGGTCGTCGTCATGGTGCTTTTTTTTGTCCGGAGATTGACCCGGATAGAGAGGTCCGAGTTTAGAGATGGTACCGCTGCTGTTGCCGCACTTGGTTGCCAGTCCGAAACCGCCGAGTTGACCACACGTGCTGCATTTCCAAGACCAGCCACGTTGAAAAAGCAATCAAGTCTTGATATTCGCAAAGACACCACCGAGATGAAGCCTGCCAGCCAGCAATTCTGTCACTAGCGCAGCTCTGGACGCGGTAAGATGTATGATGGGAATTTTCTGCACCCGCTCATCGTGCTAAAGAGGTGAGGCTGGATAGCGTAATGGGGGATCATCCATTGATAATGTGCTGTTGCGGAGCCGCCCCAGGCGGTCCGGTTAGCTCGAGCGCCCGGAGCAGCTTGGCATTATCACAGGTGGCTGGCATGGTCGGGAATCTCGGTTCGGGCGCTGATTCGAGTGTCGTGTGCAATGTCCAGCCACTGCACTATCTAAGCGATGAAAATGAAGACACATAGTAGACGATGTTGAGGGTATCGCGACATTGAAGTGTGTAAGTCGTATCTGGTGCATTTGCAAACAAGCTTTAACGAGGCGCAGCCGGGCCGGGCCCCGGTTATCTAAAATTTGGGCAGACACCAGCATGTGCATGCAGCTTGGTGCCAGCTGCCAAACAATGGGGCGCCAGCTGGCAGCATAATGTCGTGACGTGAGCAAACGGAGGTTCAGAATTACGGTGCTTTTTTTTATTTGGATTCTAAATACTGCGATACTCGTGGATTTTATATTAGGCAAAAATGTTCTGGTGATGAAAGCATTGCTATGGAGTGCATCTTTCCCAGTTCGACTCCATTGTTGCAGGTGACGGACACGGCCGCAATGAAACTACACCGCGACAGCGACAAAATTAAATCAGAAGAGAGTACCATCAGAAAATCGAGCAATAATTTAACTTGATAAACGCAGAAATCTACATGAATCTCTATTGAAATGCATGACTCGGTTCAACACTCCCTCCGCCAAACCATCACTTACTTACCACCACGGCAATTAGCCCGACGTAAGCCGACCCCAGACGTCATCCCGGCCGAAGCTAGCTCTTCTCACAGCAGCTCCCATTCTTCACCACACACACGTACTAATTCTCTTCTTCCCTCGCCCATCTCAATTCAATCGATTATACACAAAGGGTACGCCACTCTCGAATCTCTTCTACTGGATCCGCCTTTTGACTAATTCCAAGGCCGAACCTCTCACACCCCCCCCACAAAGATGGCCCCCCGACTCCCCCGCGCCGTCACCTCCACGGCCACCACCTACCTACTCGTCCGTCCCTCCGCCGGCGCCGGCACCAGCGCCAGCCGCCACGCCTCTCTGCGCCTCTTCTCGGCCCAGACGGAACCCCTCATCCGCGTCGCCAACCTCCCCGCCGGCGCCACCGGCCACATCCGCGTCCTCGAGCTTAACCGCGCCTCCGCCCGCAACGCCATCTCCAAGGGCCTCCTCGCCGCCCTGCGCGCCGAAGTCGACGCCATTCACGCGCAGTACGGCCCCGCTGGCGAGGAACTGTCCGCCGCGGCCAAGGCGCAAGGCGGCCCGACCCGCGCGCTCGTTATTGCCAGCGCCGTCGACTCGTGCTTTTGCGCGGGCGCTGACCTCAAGGAGCGCCGCGGCTTCACCCAAGAAGAGTAATGATACATTCCACCCAATGACTGTCTCTACACCCCGAATCATGCATAAAGGCTAATCACTTTCTGTCGTCTATAGAACCAACGAGTTCCTCACCAACCTCCGCGCCACATTCACCTCCCTCGCCGACCTCCCCATCCCCACAATCTCTGCCATCTCTTCTGTCGCCCTCGGCGGCGGCCTCGAGCTCGCCCTGTCGACGCACTTTCGCGTCCTCTCCTCCAACGCCACCGTAGGCTTGCCAGAGACGCGCCTCGGCATCATCCCTGGCGCCGGCGGCACCCACCGCCTGACGGGCCTCGTCGGCCTCAGCCGCGCGCGTGATCTCATCCTCACCGGCCGTCGCGTCGCCGCCCCCGAGGCATACTTTCTCGGCATCGCCGACCGTCTCGTAGAAGTCGTCCCTGAGGACGAGCGCGATGGTGCTGACATCTTGCCTGCCGCGCGCAAGAGCGCCCTCAGCGAGGCCGTCCGCCTCGCGCAGGAGATCTGTGAGGGCGGACCCATCGCCATCCGTGCTGCCCTGCAGGCTGTGGCCTGGGCGCGCCCCGATAAGGAGAATGAAATGTACGAGCGTGTCGTGGCCACCGAGGACCGTAACGAGGCCCTCAAGGCTTTCCAGGAGAAGCGCAAGCCTATCTTCAAGGGACGGTAGATAGGGAGAAAAGAACGTGTAATATTTAAAAAAGGCTACAAAACAAAGACGCATGTTAACAAATGCCCGTGTTTCGCCATCAAAGTCTGGATGCGTAAGAATTGCAAGTAGTTCAAGCAATGCCGCTCAAAGCATGAATCATGGCACCAATCTATTGTACAATAAAGTCATTTTCTAAGTCCTCGTCGAGCTCCCAGTTACTTGTCGTAGGAAAGTTTGATGCCGACTGAATCAAATGCAAAGGAAAAAAAACGCGATGCAAAGGGGAAAAGTGATGCAAAGGAAAGAAAAAAAAAACTCGTTTCTTAATGCGAAGGCTCGGTTGTCGGTGCTGCTTCCTCAGGGACTGTATCGTCCACAAGCTTTTCGGTCTGGGAAGCGGCAGGCTCCGCGGGCTCCTCCGCAGCCGGCGTGATACTGCCCGCCGATGTCGTCTCTGTCTCGGGCACACACTCCGGCGAAAGCTCTGGCACAAGCTCCGGCACGGGCTCAGGCTCCGGCTCCGGCTGAGGGGGCTGCTCGCGCTTCGGAACGTTGACGTACTTGTCCTTGTCAGCGTCACGTACATAGCACAAATAGTAGGGCTCGCCGCTGGTGCTAAGAGTATGGAGCACCTCCTCAGTCTTCTTGTTCTCCTTGACATCCGCGTCGTTGTACCATCGCCACACATCATCCTCAAAGTCGCGAATCCATACCCAATAGTGGCCAGACATGAGCTGACCACGGTGACAGATGACAGCGTGGAGGCGGTACGGGATCTCTCTCATTTCCTCATGGTGTGCTGCGATCGTACTTTCACAGCGGGCCAGCTCGTCTTCCATCATCTGCGTAACCTGGCGGTAAGTTTCGTACACACCCGTGACCTTGGGGATGGGAGCCTCCACCTGTTCGGGGGCGGTCTTGGAAGGAGAGATGAGCAAAAAGTCATTTTCTACAGGGCCATCAAAATCAAAGGTTTCCACCTCTGTCTGAGCATCGTCTTCGTTTTCAGGCTGGCCGAGAGCCACAGGCTCGGCCGCTGTGTAATGCTCAAGCGCTCTCAAGTACGAGGGGTTAGCTTCCAGCTTCGCCTGGTCTGCCTTGATATCAGCAACACGCTTTGCCATGATCCAGTCCTCCACACGTCGCTGGAAAGCTGGCGAATCATGATCGGTATCCATGAATCGATCCAGCCACAGAGTCTCGGGAATGATGACAGGGTTGCCATTTTTGCTACCGTTTGACTGTGTGCGCTGAATCAGCACGTGCAGAATGGGCGGTAACGTTCTGATGGTGGTGTATCGAGACAATTTGCTTTCTTCCAAAATCTGCTGGTCAAAGTTCTTGCCGAGTGCGTCGTACAGCGTACATGGCCCATTCTCGGCTGGAAAAGCTGTGATAGACCTATCAAAGCTGACCTCGTGCTGATACTTTGTCTCGTGGAACTTTTTGGTATAATTGACTGTCGTGACGAAAAAAGTCTCCATCAATTTTTCAAGCTGGATGCCAGTTTTATCGTCGACGGAGCTGGGCCGAATAGCAGCTTGCAAGCGATTGATTATACTGCCCATCACCTCCTCGACATCCTGTTGATCTGTGCCTGAAGATCGCTTCTGGCGTTCAAGTGCGCCGAGTACTTTGTGATCAATGGTCTCAGAAGCATCTGAGTCAACCATCTCGACATCAGTGGTGATTCTATCGAGTGCAGGCGTTGGCTTCTGGACTTGCGTGATTCCGATTGGTTTCGTCGGTAGCGTAGCGCCATCCACCATGACTGCATCATCCCCGATGCTCGTATCCGTTGCGGGTGGTATTATGTGATTATTCGGTCCTGAAATTTCTTCGACACACCCGTCTGAAGGACCACAGCTTGCTTCTTCGTGCTCGACTAGTGTCTTGGTACTGGATAGACTAGCTGTATCCAGCGGCGCCGTACCTTGATTATCGAAGTTCAGCATGTCGACGTCGCTTGAGCCTTCTCCTGATGAAGCAACGGGCTCTGGAGGGGGTCTCGACGGGAGTGGTGGAGGCAGGGGACTACTTTGTCGATCATTCGTCTTCTCGCTATTCAGCAATGTATGTGTCGATAACAAAACAGCGTTAGCTAGACGCTGAGATGGCCTGGTTGCCGTCTTTTCCGACCTTTGTAAAGTTTCAAAGAGAGCAGCAAGTTCCTGAGCGACTATGTGTTGTTAGAAATTGCCAAGATCGAATTCCATGTGTACTTACAAGCATCTGCGACGACAGCTTCCCCTCTATCCATTTGCATCTTGTTCCCGCCGATGCGGCGATTTTCAATGGCGTCTTCGGACAGCCCGAGTTTGATGTCGTCATAGTTGAAAACAACGTCTCGTACAGGCTTTACTGTAAAAAGATATTGCAGCAAACTGTTGAGGTAGCATGTGTTTCCAATATTGTCAAGACCAACAGGCAGCGACAAGTCAACAGGAGCACCAGAGTCCGTACTGCCCACTGCAGTACCTGTATTACTGTCATGAAGCAGTTCCAGGGCTGCCTGCTTCAGAGACAGTGACCCGGTGTGTTCAGCGATTGAGTCGAGGGCGTCCAAGTAAAGCTTCTTCTCGTCTGCTTTTTTGCATTGTTGAAGCTTGCCGCGAGTGGCGGGAACAGCGTCGGAGATGATATTTGATGTGTCGTTTAGGCCGATGACGTACTTGGCAGTCTCAAGAGACATTTTTTGATCGGCTTCCATGAGCAGGTCTGCCTGATAATGATCATCTTGGGACTCCGAGGCAATCATCATGAGCAGGGTCCTGGTTGTGCCGGCTTCGGCAGGGTCATCGGCCAATTTCTTTCGAAAAGCCCGAATGATGGCTTCAGCAGGGTAGTTGTTTGGCGGGGTAAGACCAAAATATGCCATCGACTGCGAAACAGTTCCACCATCATCGGTGACGGCTTGCTGGCGTGGCTGACTCTCGTAAACGGATGATTGCGTCACAGCGTACTCAATAAGAAGATCGTCTTGGGCGTCATTGGCAACATTCAGGAGAGCATCAATAAGCTCTTTCCGAGACGAAGGCAAAAGGTCCCATTGTCGCTTGTACGCATTGACAACAATTTCTCTGCCTTGCGTAGGCAACACACCTAGAAGCCTGTATCTATCCGTGCCAACCAATGCGTTGGATTCGACATCCTTGACCTCTGCACATTGAAGTACACCGTGCAGCATGGGGGTACAGAATGTGGGCTTTTCGACAGCTTGTCCCGCCTTGTGTATTAGGCACTGGACCTCTGCCCGGACATCTTCAAGATAGGCTCGATAAGTGTTCATCTCGGTGGTACCTGAAGGGCCGCCTGGGGGAGCGGCAGGTCGTGGCGTAAAAGATCCTTCGTCGATGCCGGAGCTGTCTTCTATCTTTTCCTCAAACTCTAGCTCTCTGAATATGGAAAAGCATCGTGGCCCAAAGAGGACAGAGAAGCGCTTGTTACGCTTTGATATGCTTCGGACAGTTTCAGCAGTTGATTCCAGCTGGTTTTTCAGATATGTGTTGAGATTGAGTGGCGCCTGATAAGCCCATTCATCGGTGGCTCCCTCGTATCTGGCTGGATCCTGCTCTTTAGCAGCATCAAGCTGCTTTCGAATTGCTTCATGGTCGAGAAGCAGCGTCACCCACCGACTATGCATCCGGGGCTCGCTAATCTCCAACGTCATTTGAAAGGTGCAGGGCGCAGCGCTGCAGATGAAGTTTTCTCTAGCCAGGATGGGGTTGTAACGACAGTGGTCGCTGGCAATGTTTCCTGGCGATGCAGAGCCGGCCCATGCAAGATGATGCCATGGAAACTTGTTATCTGGGAGCGGCCAAGCTGTCTGCGAGTGGTGGCAAAGCGATGGAGTGTGTTCCTCGTCCCAGGCCATCTTGAAGACGAAATGAAAGTGGCAGTCTAGACATATTGAAGAAAGAACATGTGCTGAGCCGGTCGAGTAGCTTTGCTTGCCGTTGATGACGAGCTTATGGGGGTGATCCCACGCGTATGGGCTATCAAATTCGGCGTTTTGGGCTCGGGCTCGGTCGAAGAGGTCGCAGACGGTGAAGCGGTTGTGAATGAGTTCGTATATCCAGCGACTGGGGTGGCATCCTAATATTGTCAGATACTGGCTAGATTGCGAGCGCGCAGACATACCTGCTACCTCTTTCCTGGAAGCAAAGAATTTGGCCTTGATGGGCAGCGTGTTGTGTTGGACAAAGCCGGCGCCAGAGGTACCTGGCAGCGCGGCATAGTAACTGCCTGCACCTCCATCTTCTGCTAAATCGAAATGAGCCATGGTTGCGCCTGGGCTATGATGCGGCCGCAGCAATGTGCGAAGGGCAACGAAGAGGCTCTCGGTCGTAGCGTAGCGTTGTTGCGTTGTGGTCCAGCTTTGCTAACGTATCGGTTATTATAAAGCTTGCGAGTGTGAGCCGGCCACACTACAGTCTATGTCGTAAATATGATATCGGGCCAGCCAAATGCTTGAGCTGAAAGGTTGTGAAAGAGTGAGGAAGAGCGCAAATGGGAAGCCGTGGTTTTGTAGCTTGGCTGCTAGCTGCGTGGCCGAGTGCGACCGAAGGAAACGTGCGAGGGACGGAGGCGCGGCATTTGTTGGAACCAGTGAGGCAGCTTTCGTACGCCACTGGATACAGAGCCGGATGTGCAGTTGAGCTGACGTAGCACTGCCGACACTCTGGATAGAATGTGCGAGATGTGAGGCGTAAGCTTTTGGTTGATCAGCGAAGCGCCCAAACGGCTTGGGGGGCCGTTTTGGCTGCGTGGCGTGCGTGGCGTGTGGCGCTGCTCCCGCTTGCCGCCAGACGTGACTGCCGTCAAATAGAGGAAGGGAAATCTCTCAGATTAAAATAAAGAAAAGCTAGTGCGACCTAAAGTCAGCTCCATGGATACTGTGATTCACTTCTTTTCTTTTTTTGCGCTGCTTGGAGCGGTACTGCAGCACCCTCTTTTGGTCCAAAACAGCCGCGAGGTTTCACAGTCGCTCATCACCTACAGTGGCAGTGGCTAACTACCTAACTAGTAGTTAGGCTCTAAACAGCGAACGTATTGTAGTGACGGGTATTTCTGCAGAAACTTGCAACTGGTTCAGTTTAACCTGCGTTGCATGTCGTCCCTCATGAGCACGCAGAGCTAAGCAAGTCATCTACACTTACAAGAAGGCTTTCATCCGCAGGAACATACATCTCTTCATCTAGGAATACGGCTATACAAGCCCTTTCTATGAAACTCAAAGCTGAAACTAGTATTCATCTGTATTAAAGCCTCTGCATTTACATGATAGTGTAGGAAAAACCCTTATTAGGCCAAAAACCTGCACCGAGGCTTCTCTAGCCAGGCAAGTAGAGGAGGTCGTGACTTTCACCATGCTTCTCTAGAAATCTGTATTTCAAGACCCCCCCTCGAGAATACACAGACCCCACCTAGTAAAGCCCGATTTAACCTTGCTTACTGCTTCAGTTCTTGGAGCATCGGATGGAATAGGCCTGGATGTACGTGCTCGCGCGACTCTCGAAGACCACCTCTGCATATTTACCCCGACATGAGTACGAGCTGCTTGGTCATTAGACATGCTGGGCCATGTTGAAGAATTCATGATATGTCTTACAGGTACACTTCGCAATTTTCGCCTTGGGCTGCGTCGAACCTGATGGACCTAATGCCTCGGCCTTGGGTTGAGCTGCACTTCATTAGCTTGGTGGACGGCTGGCCGCACCTAGTGGTACATACAAGGGAGGAGACAGGTCCTGGCAGATACCATTGACGGGAATCGGGCGATTCTGCCCGCGAAAGTCTTTGGCATCAAAGATGGTAACATCGCCCACGGCGGCGACGTCGGCGACGTCGGCGACGTCTTCAGCCACGCCAAGGGTGAGAAGAAATGGGAGGAACGCGAGGAATTTCATAATGAATATTATATGAAAGATTCTTTGGGGTGATTCAGTCTATTAAAGCTGAGGACGGTTGTTTGTGTTTAATTTTAAGAAGCTAGGTAGCGATGGCGGGTAGTATTTATGCTTCGTGCGTCTCCTTGGGCACCCAACGCTCCGTAGCCTGACAATGTATCATAGTCTACAATTGGGTACAAGTTACCAAACTTGAAAGAAAGCAAAGAACGGCTCGGTGGGCGTGCAGAAATTGCTTGCGGCAGAGACAAGAGGTACTGCCAAGAGTGAGGCAATATCGGCGTGGAAGTTCAGCTGAGGTCGGCAAAAGTTTCAATGCGAGTTGCGTGTAGAAAGGCTGCATATTCGTTGTAATGTCAGGGAAGATTGCGCATATAAAAGTCTGGGCATCCCAATTTAGAGTGAAGAATCTCAATGATATGCATTGCAGGCGTTCATTTCGCCGGCCGGCTACTCAGCAGTAGGAATATCAACGGAGAAATTAGCCATACTGATGACTACTGATGTGCATCTTTGTCAATGTAGAAGCAAAAGTTCCTATTTCCAATTCCTACATTAGAGGCAGATCGGGAGAGTCACGGTCCGTCTCAGGCAATGCTGCTTCTGAGCTGCATCTGGGCCGAGTTCCGCATTGCATCGCGTTCGTACCACTTTGGTGCGACTCGAATGCTTTGCTTCTCAACACACCTACATACAGGATCATCAGCTTCGACCAGTCCAAGCTCACATCGCGGGCTAGGGGAAGCTCTACCGCGGCACTGGGCAGCTTGAATGCTTGGCATCTGCGCAAGCTCGCCAGATTGTCTGGCCAGGGTCCCGATGCATTGCGAAGCCCTCTCAACATTTAGCAAGTGACTCCATGCTTTTGGGAATAGATAAACACAGCTTCGTTGAAAAGTATGAGTGCCTAGATCTGCAACAAAGACAGTTGCCTATGCGTCAGATCTATTGTGCTCAGTCCCTCCCGTCCGCGACAGTCCGACGGCATAGACCCTGCGGCCTATTTAATATCCACGCTGGCCGAATCAAGTAAAGACTACCGAACATCCGACGAACTTTGTAGGGTACCATGTGTACTCTTGGCCGTGGGGCGGAAGCTGCCCGATTTGCCCGAAAGAGCGCAACGTCTGTCTTCAGCTTAGCCACAACCTCAACCCAGATGCCAGTGGTGGACTTCAGTTATAGCATGACATGATCAAACTCTTGGCATGCTTTACATACGAGTCGAAGAAGTTACTTGACCCAATGAAGGAGAAAGTCGACCCTGCCAGCCCATCCAGGTGCGCAGCTGTAATCGTTTGGCACGGACTATGGCTGGGTGCCCAGGTCATTTTCTTTCATCGATGAAGGATGGCAAGTGGTCACTTTTGCCTGCTTCTCACTCCTATATTATCAAACCCCCAGCCACTTTTACCTACTCTGACACACATTTAGCCACAAATGCACGATTGCACACTGCTGAGTCACTTGACATAGGCAGTGCGTTGATGGCTTGTACGGCAGCCTTGTCCACCGCACCAATAAAGTAATGGTAGAACAACTTGGCGCGATATATCTCTGTCTGAGTGTCCACTATTGATGGGGGATTCTATAGTTAGGGACTAGTTTGTCTAGCTTTGAGATCTGTGACGTTGCTGCACAGTGCAGGATCGTAGTCCGTGCCTAATCTCTCTTATTACCAGCTGTTGTATTACCGCTTTGCTGAAAGCTTACTGGCCACTCATCAGAGTGCTTTATTACACATCCCAACCCTCGTCAATTCCATAACTAACAATCACCTCGAATTAATCCTTCGCTGGGCATTGCGTGGCCCGACCCCACTCGATGTACTGCCAGGTTTCAGTGGAAGTGCAACAATGATTTATCGTTATACTTTTGAGTTTTTGTAGCATGCATATAAGAGAGATGAGCTCTCTATTGGACCTTTCCCCTCCTTGATTCACATATTTTTAGTTCAACGTCGCCCTCTTGCACACCATCGTCAATACACGGCGCCACAGGATCAGCCGCCCACTGCCACTCAACGTATATACCGCAGAATGGCGAGCAGGATGGCATCCTGTAGGTGTTCGAGAACCCACTGGAGCGTCAAGATACATGCAACACGACGTCTAATATTATCTAGCATAGAGCCGCTACAATGGAGGGGCTGCAAGCACGCCCATGGCGACATCTACGTGCGCGCCCAACTACGAGCATACATCATTGGTTAGTTACATGATTGCTACCGATGATCACTTTGTGATAATAAAGATTCCCATGTTCCTTGGCTGAACAATGATGCGTTATCAGGCTCTCTAGCTAATGCGGCCAGGATGGGCCAAGTCTGTGGCCAGCCTCACATCTTGCAGGAGTTTCGAATGATCATGTCTCGTAAATTAATGGAATTGAGCTCATCCGATCGCAAACAAATGCCAAGGTCTCCTCCTCATGCGTAGAAAATCCTCCACGCGCTCTTCGCAACCCCGCATTTTCAGCGAGTGCCGCCTTCACATCAGGCCACTACGGGATGCCAATAAGAAGGCCGCTGGCTGCGGGCAATCATGGAGAGTTACAATAAGAACGAGAAAACTACGGAAAGAAATCCTAAGATTAACGAAATAAATCTAAGAATAATCGGCCCCTTGATTCTCTGAGATGGTTAATTATAGCTGATAAGTCTTTGCTGTTAACTGTACCCTGTAGTTGTTTCTATAGTGGCGTCTGTTTGTCATCCACAATGAACAGCGAAACTTCGATGATGCATCTTCGGCTATCAAACGCACTTTCGCTTTCTTCCATACAGCCGCACTGATTCAGCAGCAGAAAATGGTACAAAATGTCGATTTCACAGCCAGCCTGCGTATTGGTGTCGATGTGGGAGGCACGAATACAGACGGCGTCATCATCGACCCCTCACAGCTACAGTCTGATAATCGCGGAATCATTGCTTGGCACAAAGCTCCGACTACCCCAGAGCCTAGTCATGGCATCAGCAAGGCCATCCAGGCCATGATAAAGACAGCAAATATCCAACCTTCATCAGTTGCCAGCGTGACGATGGGAACAACTCATTTTGTCAATGCAGTCGTCGAGCGCGATGCTTCTCGCCTCTGCAAAGTAGCTGTCCTCCGTCTTTGCGGCCCATTTTCCCAGTTTGCACCACCCTGTGTAGACTGGCCTGCCGATATGCGAGAACTCGTTCTCGGGCACTACGCACTCGTCAAAGGTGGCCTTGAAATTGACGGTAGCTTAATCTCCGACATTTCCGAGGCCGAGATTGAGAAGCAAGGCCGTATCATCCAAGAAAAAGGTCTGAAAGCCGTCGTGATCAATGGCGTTTTCAGTCCCATCGACACGGTCGAGAAGCAAGAAGAGCGAGCTGCCGAGATTATCCGCCGAGTGGTGCCCGGATGCGATGTTGTCTGTTCCAAGGATATTGCAAATCTGGGTTTCCTTGAGCGCGAAAATGCTGCTATACTCAATGCCTCCATTCTGAGATTCGCCAGGCACACCATCAGAGCCTTTCAAAAGCCGGTCAAGGAATTTGGAATGACATGCCCAGTCTTCATTACTCAAAACGACGGAACGGTATTGTCAGGACAGGAGGCCGCACGTTTTCCCATTCGTACATTTTCTAGCGGCCCAACAAACAGTATGCGAGGAGCCGCATTTCTGGCCCAGGGCCAACTGGAAGAGACCGCCATCATCGTCGACATTGGCGGCACTACCACGGATGTCGGAATTCTGCAGACAAATGGATTTCCCAGACAGCAAGCGGCTTACAGTGAGTTTTCTGGAATACGAATGAACTTTCCTTGTCCACATGTCAAAAGCATCGGCTTGGGAGGAGGATCAATCGTGCGGCGAGAGGGCACAGTTACCGTCGGACCAGACAGCGTCGGATACAATTTGACTAGCGATTCGGTTGTGTTCGGTGGCAACACTCTAACCGCGACCGATTACACCGTGCTGTCGGATCAAGAGCTACAACTCGGAAATCGCGAACTGGTTGCGAACCTAGTCACATCGCCTGAGCTCGAGACAATCCAAAGCATAATCAAAGATAAGTTGGAGCGTGTGATTGACAAGATGAAAACCTCTCCAGAGGATATTCCGGTCTTTCTAGTCGGTGGAGGCTCCATCATCGCGCCCGACTCTCTGAATGGCGCCAGCAAAGTCACCAAGCCGCGGTGGGCACAAGTAGCCAATGCTATCGGCGCAGCAATGGCCCGCGTGAGCGCCGTCATTGATGTAGTAAAGTCAACGGAATCCAAATCTTCAACGGCATGGCTAGAGGAAATTGGCCAGGACGCCATCAGAAAAACAGTCGCCGCGGGTGCGTCCCCCGAGTCCACCGAAGTTGTTGAAATGGAATCATTGCCGTTGCAGGTGGGTTTCTCCCGGGCCGAGCATGAATACCGATATGCTAATAATACCGCAGTATATCAATCAAAAGACACGCTTCATCGTTAGGGCCGCGGGCGACTTTGACTTTTCCAAAGAGGTCGCCTCCAGCCTTGGAGAAGAACTCGATAATGACTCTGACAGCGGAGCGTTCTCGGACAGAGAGCGCAGCAGGGATGCCGAGAAAACGCCTGCACCAGCTTCAGAAGTCAACATCGCAACTTATAAGCCCAATGTGCGAGACCGTGTTTGGTACATTGCCGAAACAGACGTTGATTGGATCTCCATTGGCTGCTACATTTTGGGCACGGGCGGCGGTGGCTCTCCCTACTCTAGCATGATACGGCTACGCGAAGACCTCCGACGAGGGGCCATTATCAGAGTGATAAGCCCCAAAGATTTGAAAGACGACGACAGCGTCGGGGGCGGCGGCGGTGTGGGAAGCCCCACGGTCGGTATCGAGAAGCTAGCGGGCAACGAATTGCTGGAAGCCCAGCAAGAGCTTGCCAAGGTGTGTAGCAAGAGCATCACTCATGTTGTCTCGGTCGAGATCGGAGGCAACAACGGCCTGCAGAGCATGGTTCTAGGCTCCACGACCAACATGAACCTCCCTGCCGTCGACGGCGACTGGATGGGGCGCGCATACCCGACGCAGTGGCAGACCACCCCCGTCGTCTTCAACGAACGGTCTCCGATTTGGTCGCCGACAGCCATGGCCGACGGCAACGGCAACGTGGTGGTCATGACGAGGACCACGTCTGATTTCATGGTGGAAAAGGTCATGCGCGCAGCGCTCAGCCAGATGGGCTCGCACACAGCTACCGCGGACGCTCCTGTAACTGGCGCGGAAACGAAGCGCTGGATCGTCGAGAATACAATCTCGCAAGCATGGCGGATCGGACGCAGCGTCGTGCGGGCGCGACAGCAGAACCGCGTCGACAGTGTCGCCGAGGCCATCATTGACGAGTGCGGCGGCCCGAGCGCCGGACGAGTCCTCTTCAAGGGCAAGATTGTCGGCGTCGAGCGAATGCTGCGCGGCGGCTACGCCTACGGCGAGTGCATTATTGAAGGTGCCGACATCAGGGCAGACGATACGTCCTCCGGACAGCCAGGCGGCGGTGGTGGTCCCGGTGCCGCCTTTCGCGGACGCATCAAGATCCCCTTCAAGAATGAGAATATTGCCGTTTTGAAGCTGCACGAGGGCATTGCGGACGAGCGTCAGCAAGATGTGCTCGGAATTGTGCCAGATCTCATCACCGTCATTGACGCGCAAAATGGCGAGGCGGTTGGCACGCCAGAGTACAGGTACGGCCTGCTGGTGATTGTCCTGGGGCTCGCAGCAAACGACAAGTGGACCAAGAATGAGCGAGGAATCGAGCTTGGCGGACCGCCTGGATTCGGCTTTCATCACCTAAAGTATCAGCCTCTGGGGACCTTTACAGAGCCGAAAAGTGTCATTGACGAGTTCAATACGTAAAGTCATCAGCTTGGGGGCAGATGGCATGACGCCTCCCAGGCAAGCTTTGCAAAGGTGAACTCCGAAGTATAAATATATTAAACTAACACTCCGTAACTAGATATACTATTTACTTTCGCGATAAATTATTGAAGCAAAGCTAGATTTCTTGAAGCAACATGCAGCGTTGTCTTTGAACTCTACATTTCCTTGACATGACGAAAATGAGGTAGAGTCAGGGTTCCTCGGCCCACTAGTTTCTCAACTAGAACTCGTTTCCTTGTTCTTTCAGTCGAGAACGAGTAAGCAGTCTCTCCAATTTTCCAAAGGGATCATCGTCTTTCGACAAACTCTGGACCCGTCTCAGTCTTTGCAAAACCGTCTTCCCCTCATGATCCCGCTGACCAAGCTTCACTCCCTTGGAAATAAGATGACACATTTCTGCGATTGCCTCGCGTTCATTGTATGTTCCATCTCCTAGCTCTTCAATCACAATGTGTGAGTACCCTTGGCCGTTGCTGTCTATCCAGTTTGGGTCAAAGGGGAGCGCATAAAGATCCTCGCGACGCGCAAAGTGTACCCGAAAAGCTATACAGAGCATCAGACTCGGGTTGCTTGGCTTTCTCAAGTTAAGCAGTGTCTCGAATCTTTTTACATCATGACTTGTGATGGCCTGGAAGAAAGCTCGGTCAACTGCAGGCTGCGAGAACAAGGGCGAGTTCAAATGTAGGTGACTCTTCAATTTCTGTGACAGATTCTTGCCTTTTACCAGCCAAGCATGCAAAATGCCATCGCATTCCTGTGGTGTAGACCGAGCATCATGATCCAGCAGTGCAACCGTAACTTTGTCGCCTATAGCCTGGGAAGCGAGAGATTTTCCGAGAAAGGACGTTCCGTCTGGAAATAAGTCATTGACGCGCATTCCATACCCCAGGAACTGGGCAAAGAGTTTGCGGAATGAATGGCGTTCGCTATGGGCTTCCATCTCGAGGAACATGTAGTGACTGAGGTTGCCCCCAGCTGCCATGGTAACATTCACATCTGCGCCGTAGTGTAGCAGGACTTCAATAACGTGCCTCATCCGCTTTTGGTGTCCAGGGTCGACCTCAATCTTGTCTTCCACTAGTGACGTGACGGCCAATTGGAGAGGAGAAGAAGGACTGCCCATGTTTGCATTCGCACCCTTTTCGAGGAGGAGTTTGACCACTGATTTGCTCCAGTCTCTCGCCTTGGGCAAGAACTGCGTCGCAGCCCCTTCGACTGCGTAGGAAAGCGCGGGCCATCCAAGATTCGAAACAACATTGAGGTCTTGAGGGAGCGAGATGAGCATTTCGGTGGCCGCCCGATTTCCCTTTTTGATTGCCTTCATCAGAGGAGACATGCGCGAAAACGGTCCTGGGAAAGCTGCATGGGCGCGGAAATGGTGAAAGAGTTTTTCACGAACATCGGGAAATACGTCTTCCTCCACAAGAAGATGATGGATTGTGTATGCAGCATTGATTTTTGGAATTCTGCGTAATGGAGGCACATAGAGGTACTCGTGTTCAATGGCAAGGTAGCAACTTCCGCGGTGATCAAGCACCAACTCAGCGACTTGGGAACTGTGTCGAAACATGGCAGGTAACAACGGGAACCAGCACTGATCTTGTATTCTGGCCTTTTTGGCAAAGTCTCTCAGTCTTGTAGCAGAGTTCAATTTCTCGTTGCATCTGGCGACGCTCAAAAATTCCCAGAGCCGAAGACTAAAGCTGTTGATACTCGCACCATAGTAGATCAATGCTTCGACAAAGCTCTTATTGCCATGAGCCACCGCGACGTGGAGCGCAGTAGAAACCGCGTCTTTCTTGTAGTGGCGAGCGTCCACCTGTCCCCATTCTTGATGCTGCGCTCCAAGATCATTACAGCCATGTTTGCATATTCGACGGAGAGGCCGCTGGCGCTGGCCGCCCACATGATGGCGGAAGAGTTGCGCGTCAAGGCGTCTTGACGGAACAAGGCGTCGAGTGCAATCTCGTAAATGTTTCGATGAGACCTGATCAGACTGAAGAGATCTCTGAATTCAAGGTATTGGCAAATCATTACACACAATTCGGGTGGCACGTCCGAAATCGTGAAGCGCGCCATGGCGAAGATCCTATGATGCAAAGTCGAAGAGGTTGCAGTTGATAAGAGCAAAACAGAGGTTTATTGAAATATACCCATAGACTCCCATCGTATGCGCTGCGCCTGGCGTTTGCCATGAGCGCCTGAAGGCGGTGTTTGCAGCGTGCTGGCGGTCAAGCAGACGGAGCAACCGCCTCTCTGCTCAAGAGGCGGTGGGCGAGAGCTAGTTACGCAATCTAGGAAAGATGGCACAACGAGCATTGCGAGAAGATGATGACGGCAAAATAAAGAATCAACTGCTAGATGAGATGACAGAAGAATGATGGAATTCGCAGCTGAGGGTGTAGGCCTCCGTTGTCGGCGCCAGAGTCTCGTCGGCGACATCTACTTATCTCATGTACAAAGCCGATAGCTACTCGATGGTGCTACCAACAGCCCATCAAGTCGGAAACGAAAATCAGCATATCTGTAAGATTAAACTTGAAATTTGAAAAAGAATAAACGTGTGTAGCTTGGCATATTCTGCGCTCTTAATGGCTAGCCCACTCACCCTGCCGAGTCTCTGCTTCCATCTGTTCCCGCTCGTCGAGCGTCAACTCACTCTTGGCTGACCCCAAATCAACAAACGCAAACATTGCTAGCGCCACTCCCGCCAAACCCACAGCAAGCCAGAAAGCGACCTGGTAATTCTCCTTCAAAGGTAGATGCGAGGTGTGCGCGACAGCCACATTGCCGAAGCCCAGGAATACGCTGATGCCCAAGAACAGGGTGCTGTTGATCAGCGCCCCTGCCAGCCCTTGCCGCCGTGCAGGTAGATTGGTTGTGATGAAGATGTTGCTGACGGTGAATGTTATGTCAATGCCGACAGACGACGCGAGCATCGCCGGCATCACCCAAGCCCAATAGTTTGGATTTTCTGGCATGAGGCCGAAAAGAAGGCAGCATATCAAGAAGCCAATGCCCGATATAACCAACAGAATACGACCAGGGAGGAGGTGGAGAGTCAACCCGCCAACGGCTCCGAGAAGGACGCCGCATACAATCATGGGGATGTACCAAACAGCAGTTTGCAAGGGGCTCTTTTCCAAAACGAGCTCAAGGTAGAAGCTGCTGTAGAAGAGAAATATCCCAAATGTACCGTATGCAAAGAAGAGGCCGATGACGAGAAGCTTCATGCACGGCGGCGAGAAGAGGTCAGACGGGACCAATGGGTTCTTGGCGACCCAGCCCTCGACATATACAGACACTGCCAGGAAGCATACGCCCGCGACAATGGTTGCAATGATTTGCGGGCTCGCCCAGCCATTCGGCGCCTCTGAGCTCTCAGTGACGGAATAGACGAGTAGAACAAGACCCGGTACAATGGTAAACACCCCTAGCCAGTCCATTGAGAGCCCATCAGGAGCCCGCGCACGCAGGTCCCGCGGAACACAAAAGACGCCGGCGAGGCAAATGACACTGAGCATCACCGCACCAATCCAAAAGTACCACCTCCAGGACAAGACTTGGCCGGTGACGCCTCCAATCAGTATGCCGAGAAAGAAGCCAAGCGGCGCAAAGGCGCCGTAAATGGCAAACACAAAGTTTTTGCGCGGGCCCGGCCGGTACGTCTTGCCGATGAGCGTGATGCCGGCCGGCAGAAAGGCGGCGGCCCCGATGCCCGTCATGGCGCGACACACGACGAGCGTGACAAAGTTTTGGCTAAAGCCCGCGGCCAGACACCAGACGGTGACCCAGACGAGGCCGCTGTTGAAGATGACAAAGGCGCCGTACATGTCGCTGAGCCGGCCGAGCGGCAAGAGGCATGTCGCCGAGGCGAGGGTGAAGACGCTGGACGGCCATGTTTGAGACGCGGGGGGTATGTCGAGTTCGACGGCGAGCAGAGGCAGGACAATGTGGAATCCCGAAATGAAGAATTCCTATTTTTTTTTTTTTTTCATTTTTTTTTGGTGAGTGAGATTGAAAAGATTAAGAGACAAGTTGCTGCCTCTCAATGTGCTTGCTGCATGGAAGCTCGCTCGACGACAAGTTGACTTACAGACATGGCAATGGAACCAAGAAGCGAAACGACAAAACCCAACTCGTGCCAAAAAGTCGTGAATACGGTCGGTCGCTGTCTGCCGAGCTTCTCGGCGTCTATGATGGAGAGCTCATGATCAAAGACCCTATTTGCAGACTCTGGCTCTCGCATTCTTGGGGGAAAGATGGCAAATCGGTGATGGAGAGAAGAAGCAACGAAATATATTGAAAGCCAAGATAAAACAGCAATGACGGGTGGAAATTTCTTCAAAGTCGAGAAAACAAAAAGAAAAATTCTGTCAAAAATTGGCAAGTCGGAATTAAAGCTTCAATTAATTTCAAGTCTTACAGTCTCGCTGTCGTGATTGAAAGCCGGGGGCTTGTCTGATTGGTCCCGTCGCGAAACTTGCTGGTCTGAGGGCCTTCATTTTCGAGGCGGCATGTCATCAAATTGATTCAAACAGTTTTCCCCCCACGCCATCAGCACGCCAAGTGGTGGTAGCCCCCCCCGCAATGACTTGAGCTTATTTGCTCCTTATTTATGCAATTCGACAATAGATGACAACCGCGCAGACAATCCTTGCCAGGTATGGGTAAAGCCCTACATTCGTTCTTAGATGGGCAACTAGTTAACCTATCGGCTGCAGGTCAACTACTGGAATCCATCTCTCAGCGCCAGACTAATCCTCGCAGCGGCCTCGGTTCCGATGCAAGGTAACTAACCTAGTGCTATTCCGCTCTTTTTTTCGAGGTCCTGCTGACGTGACGATGCCAACTCGAGAGTTTGCGACCAGTTCAGCTCAGCCGCATCAGGGTCTGACCCTCGGCTACGGAAAGTTCAAGTAGCTGGCATTTGGTCGCCCGGAAAAATACAAGAATCTCTTTACATCTACATGCGTTGAAAAAAAGAAAAAAGTCTACAGCGGATTTCACTGCACATTCCTTGCAGAGATATTTGGGTTCTGACCAACATGAAATAATCAAGAGAAAGCTAGCCAAGGAGCAAAAATCCGTTTCAGAAAAACCAGTGCTAATACAATTCTACAGACAACACAACACGTATTGGTACATCGCACACGCCAACTCAACAGTTCCTCTTGGCTGCCTCGGCTTCAATGTCTCTCACGCTTTGCAATGAAAAGCCCTGCACGTCAACATGCAGCATCTCTGCCAATGTCAAAATGCCATGGGGTATATCCCTCCAAGTCAGCGTGTTGCTGTTCAGCGCCGCGATTGCAGCCTCGCAAATGACGGCAACATCGCCGCTGTCCCAGACGCCCTCTCTTCGGTTCGCGCAACGCAAGAGCCTGAGGCACCGCGCATGTATGGCGGCATCTTTGGTACCAAAGCAAATGTAAAACAGCGCCCAGATCATATTCCCATCAAAGGTGAATCGCGGATGGCCTCTCGCTGCATCCATGGAGATGATGCCCTCGGCTATCCCCAGAATGTTTTCGCATTCTGCAGTGGGAAAGTCTTCGCTGTGATGGATGGCTTTGGCTATGACATGCCAGACTGCATAGTCCAAGTCCAGGGCTGCAATCTGGCGGACATTTTGTTTTTGCCGAGCAAGTGGCTGGAATCGCTGACGCCAGACAGCGAGGTCTGATCGCGCAGCAATCTTTGCTGCAGTTCTCATATCGCCATTCATTGCAGGTGCCCGGCTCTCAATGCTCCCCGTGGCGTCGACAAAGACTTCTTCTAGATTGACGGGCTGCGGCGAGTAGGCTTTTGCTTGCCACATCCTTGTATTAAATGTCTGGTCGATATTTCGAAACTTCATCTCCGCCTCCTTGAGGCTCGTAAAAGGTACGTTGGGATCGCCCATGCTGATTATTGGTACGTTGAAGTCGAGATCGGCAAAGGCGTCAACACCCATGTACATGGCCAGGTACTGCCCGAAACAATAGAACATGTCTTCCAGAGTGAACAAAAGATTGTCAATACTGTCGCGGTCAATGAGCGCCGCCGCTGCGCTCGTCTTTCTCGAGCGGAAGCGCTTGGCAATGTTGCAGCCAGCGCGCAAGTGACGCGCGGCTTCGGCACTGCGCCCATTCAAATTTTCAATAGTTATAAAGATGACGCAGCAGATGAGGACAACGTCGAAATGCGCAGTGTTTTCAGAGGACAGGAGCGGATTCAAGGCGGTAATGGCATCGTTGTAGCGCTGCATGGATTCGGTGCAAAACGCAGTCTTGGACTGCGCGTGACCAGGATCGCCAGGATCGCTCACAAAGTATCGATGTGCTGCACCTAGCGCGCATAGAGCATGATTGATGGCCGCCGTCGAGTGTGAAAGTGGGAGTGCGTAGCCGTACCAAAAGTCTGATGGCCGGGACGCGGCTATGTCCTCAACGACACATGTCCGGACATGGTGTAAGAGGGCGTTTTCGGCACTGTTGGATGAACCTATGGCAGGCGGGATGCAGGCACGAGGAAGCAGACGTCTCTGTAGTGTCCCGCTTGGCTGCATGGTTGTGTGCTCGTAACACTGTGGGGTCAAGTGCCTTTTCCGAGCGTCCTTGTCCAGACTGTCCGACGTGAATTGTATAAATTGCGTATATCCATCGCACCTGTAGCCTTTGGTGCTGCAGCGTTGGCAGATTGGCTTTGTCTCGTCACACTTGACATGACGAATTCTGTAAAGACACTCACGGGTCAGTATCTCATTTCATTGGTGCTCGGTTCAACTTGGAAAGAGAAAGCACAAACTTGCTGTCGAATGTTAGCCCTGAGAGGAAAGGATTCGTTTGGTGCCGCTGCAACCAGTTCCAGTGGTTCTGCCTACCAAGTGATGCAGCCAGTCTTGCTGCGCACTGTTCCCCGCGCCCGTGTCTGCCGTGGCATGCCTACGTGAATGCTGTCCGTCTGTTGGGAGCGTCTCATGACCGGCAGAGCCTCACAATCTGTTTGTGGATGATGGCTTTTTTTCCTTGCTTCGTATCAAGCTTCGAGAGCCAAGACCTGAGCGGGGATCAACGGCATATACCTTGAGCGACATCGGCAGATGGCCCACTTGCGGGGCCCTAATTCCGAGTTGCGGACTTTGCCAGTATCACTGGTCAGGGACAAGATTCTGTAGACAGTGGACAGCCAGCAATTACCTCGGAAGAGCATCATTACTCCAAAAAAAAAAATTAGAAAAAAAAAAAAATTCGGCGGACTAAAAATATGCTGACCGAGTGTGAAAAAACGCCAATTCTGGTAATTTGTGGGCGAAATGTGGCTGCAGTGCGTCGCGCCTGATTTGTGGGAATCTGCACGTGAATTCCGCTCGGCAAGCTGTTTCATTGGCCATGTCGGCAACCCCCCTTGTCCATTTGCAAGCCTGCCTTTATTATCAGATCAAACATTTTATCAGATCAAGTCAATAAAGTAAATACAGTCAGTCAAACAACTCGGAAGCCTTGGCTCAAATATCAGCCGTTGATCCATCAAAATGGTCGAATTCACGCTTGGCAAACTGTTTCATTAGCCGTGTCGGCAAACTTTCCTGTCCGGGTTGCAAGCCTGGCTTTATCAGATCAAAATTTACATCAGATCAAGTCAATAAAGCAAAAGAAACCCGTCACACAACTCGGAAGCCTGGCTCGAATACCAGACGTTGATCCACCAAGTTCAAAAAACACAGCTGCCAAGCATACTTTTCACGACAGAACCAATTGGCCGTCTATACTTGCCTTGGCGGCCGTGAGGCAAAAAGCGGCGGACATTTTTACACGTATTTTACTCCCGTGGTATAAATATATTGGGATGAACGAAGAGATTTGATGGCAAATTTACTTCCCGCAAGTCTTTAATCATGGGTGTCTTACCCCGCGCACCAGCAGAAGATGCGACGCCAAAGCCAGTCAATGCCGAGACGGATTCTACTAGCAGCAAGGAGAAGCAACTCACCGCCACAGTTGCTGACTCTGAGCCGGAGCAAGAGGAGCCAAATCCTATCGAATACGCTCTTTCCAGGCAACAGCTCATAGTAGCATATCTTGCGTAAGTTTGTCTAAATCCAACTTTGCCTCGGGGCCGCTGACTTTCGCAGTCATTGGCACAACCACTAATGTGTGTGTGCCTTGTCATCAAAACCAGAATCTTCATCTTGCTCTTTGTGCAAGAGCTCACGTCGGGCATCTTTAGGGTTTTGAATCCCTACGTCACTAGCGAATTCGCTCGCCACTCCTTGACTGCTACCACGTCTGTAGTGTCGAGCATCGTCAGCGCCGTCATCAACCTCCCCGTTGCCAAGCTCATTGAGCTATGGGGGCGAATGCAAGTGCTGGCCCTGATGGTGGCGTCGATGCTCCTCGGCATCGTTCTCTTGGCGTCATGCCGCACCGTCGAAGCCTATTGTGCCGCTCAAGTCTTTTATACTGTGGCCTTTTACGGAATCCGGTTCTGTGTTGTCATCTTCATCGCTGACACCACCGCCATTCATAACCGCGCCTTCTTCATCGGCTTCACGGGCTCGCCTGTCCTTGCAACTCTATGGGCATACGGCCCCATGACTGACAGGGTCCTGAGAACGATTGGCTTCCGATGGGGTTTTGGTTTATGGGCCCCAGTGTACCTGGTCGTGTCCCTGCCTGTCCTCGCGGTTTTCTACAGCGCGCAAAAAAAGGCCAAAAGGTCCAAGGCAGCAGGTGCTGGCGCCGAGGATCCAAAACAACGCAATACTTTACAACTACTCATGTACCATGTCAAGCTTTTCGACCTGTTTGGTATTCTCATAATTTCGACGAGCCTGACGTTTCTTCTCCTCGCTGTATCCATCTATTCCTACCAAGCCAACGAATGGAAATCTCCTTTGATCATCTGCTTCCTTGTCTTTGGCGCTATACTGCTGCCTGCATTCGGTCTATATGAGCGATATTTGGCTCCTTTCATGTTCATTCCATGGTCCATTTTCACAAACAGGACTGTTGTCGCCACCAACCTGATGGTGCTCACCCTGCAGACTGCAGAGCAGCTTTCCAATGCCTACTTTTACTCCCTTCTCATTGTTGTCTTCCGACAGTCCATCACAAACGCAACCTACATTACGAATATTTACTACATCGGAAGCACTATTGCAAACTTGGTCATTGGTTTGGTACTTCGCCGATTTGGCCGCATCAAATACTTTGCTTTGTGCGGTGGCGTGCCGCTTGCCATGTTGGGAATCGGCCTCATGATCAAGTTTCGGACCGCCGACACTCACATTGGTCTTGTCGTCCTGAGCCAGTTCCTCAACGCTTTCGGCGGCGGCATTTTGCACCCCATTGAGCAAATCACCCTCATGGTGGAGTCGGATCATGAACACATCCCAGCGCTACTCGCGGTGGAGAGCACATTCGCTCAAATCGGAAAGGGGATTGGCTATGCGTTGGCTGGGGCGATCTGGACGGGAATGTTCAAAAACAGACTTGTCAGGTATCTGCCCTCGGCAGAGATGCCGAATCTGGAACGCATTTACAGCAGCATCAGCGTCCAGAGCTCATACCCCGCAGATAGCGACACATTCAAGGCCATCGCACACGCCTACGGAGACACCCAGCGCACAATATTGTTGACTTCAATCGGAATCCTCGTCGCAACGCTCGGACTTACTGCGCTGTGGAGGGACATTGACGTCAAGAAAATCGGAGGGCGACCGAAGAAGACTTGATCATGCCAAAAACTAATGTTATCGTTTCTATATATGAGTATCTAGTACTCCCCTCGAGGGAGTTGCTCGGCAGGAATTGAGTCAACTGTGCAGCTGTCGTTGGTGACGAGTTGCTCCAAATATTAGTTGTACAATTTATAACGCTAAACTTGACGCGACTTAAGCAAATCTCATTTATGCAAACCCCCACACGCTCAAGTTGTTTTCGGGGTGAATTTGCTGACGACGTGCAGAGATGCAGGCTGTCACGAGCCAGTAACGTTATACAGTTTGAGGCTGTCACGAGCCAGTAACATTATACAGTGTTGAGTGGACCCGCATCGATTGACACCTAAATAGAAATACTGTTCCGTCAAGCTCCTTTTACTATTAATCTGGCAGTTAATGTTTGAGTGCCAAATGCTCGACGCATGGTCCTTATAGGCTTAGCTAAACTACTGGCTATTATGACACGACATTTAGCACGGCCCAACTCCATGGCACAGCACCTGCACTCATTATCGAGCTGGCTCTCCAATCCTTGCTTTCCGGGGGGGGCTTCTGACGGAGTGGAGTTGCAGTAAAGCTGCAGCAGATGGACATTTGACATTCCCATTGAGGAAGGCCAGCGGAAAGAGAGCACTGGCGATTGACGACTGGCCAATTATTTTCGCCCAGTAACCCGCTAACGTTGACTAATAAACGTCGGCTGTGTTTTACCCATGTCTCTCAAACTTTGTACCCGAGCGAGGAGCCCCCCCCCCCGGGGGGGGGGCGGGGGGGGG
>JAPFRM010000432.1:0-26867 GCA_030778325.1 Beauveria medogensis
AAGTTTATATATATATATATATATATAAATCATCCGTGTGCCTGCCGATATGAGCGAATACTGATGCCGTGGTTTTTCAGCTTGGAGTCGAGGAAAGGTGCATAGCCATGTGTTGCTTTACGGACGAGAGCTCGGTATTGTGTGAGGTCGGATTGAATGAATGGCACAACAAGTGCTCATGACCTGATTTGAAGCCATGAAGAACATGTTCTTGGGTTGGCCAAGGTCAAATGCCATCCATCCATGATGGACGTGAGACACAAAATGCGGGCTCTAAATTAAACTGCACGATAAATAGCTGATGGATTACACGTAGACGAGATTATAGAATCCTGAAATGATTCATGACACGCCTCGTATACTGGCACCGGTCCGATCACCATAATTCTTTCATCATGCCAACATGTCCAGAAATATTCTTCTCGTCCCTGCAACACAGACGTACTTTAGCCTAGCCAGCCTAGCAATCAAAAGGCTCCAGTGCCATGCAGCCACGAATTATCCAACTTGTGATACAACACCTGGCTCATTTAGGTCGCGCTTGCTCACTTATCAACCTAGCATTATAATTATCAATAGTTCCCTTTTGTCGAGTACCTTGTACCGCGGGCAAACAGCCAGCAACGGCTACAAAGTAAAGCTACCTACCCACTTTGCCTCCACCTCCACATTGAGACGTCACCATCTCCCCCAGTCTGTTCGCCTAACCTCGTCCTGATCTTTTCCGCCACCGTTTTCCTAAAGCGCAGAAACATCGTCTCGAGTGGCGGACAGAGGCCGGGGTTTCTCCATTCATCGCGCCGACAATTATTACCTCCGCTTCAGTGGCCGCACACCGGTCAACTTTTAGGGGTCGCAACAGCGCAGAAACCACAGCAGTCAGTAGCTTGTCTCTCTGACGCCTAGCGACTCACCTCTACCCCCCCCCCCCCGACGTCACCATGGCCGCCCTCGCAGACGGAGAGCAAGTGTACGCGACGGTATGATGCTCTGTAAACCCAGCCGTGCAATCTATTCGACCCAATGGACCCCAGAAGCTAATGAACCTTGCTCTTCCCAGCTTCTGTTGACCGATTCCTATCTCCCAGGTCAGTGGCCGACGTCATTGTCGCAAGCCCACCAGCCAACACCTTCTCCCAACCTCGGCACACTGTAGCTCATCTTTCCCGACCCTCGTTATAGGTGCCCTCGTCCTTGCGCATTCTCTCCGAGATGCAGGTACTGCACGGAAGCTCGTCGTCTTCGTCACCCTCGACAGTCTCTCCGCCGACTCCATCACACAGCTCCGGGCCGTCTTCCATCAGGTCATACCCGTCCCTAGAATCCGCAACGAGCACCGCGCGAACCTCTACCTTATGCACCGTCCCGATCTCGATTCTGCATTCACAAAAATCAATCTCTGGAAGCAGACTCAATTTTCCAAGATTATATACATAGACGCCGATGTCGTCGCCTATCGCGCCCCGGATGAGCTCTTTGCGCTCCAGCACCCTTTCGGCGCCGCGCCAGACATTGGGTGGCCAGACCTTTTCAACACTGGTGTCATGGTATTGGTCCCCAATGTGGGAGACTACTATGCTCTGCTGGCCATGGCCGAGCGCGGCATCTCCTTTGACGGTGCAGACCAGGGCCTGTTAAACATGTACTTTAAAAACACAGTGCATCGCCTCTCCTTTACCTACAACGTCACACCTTCTG
Source organism: Beauveria medogensis (assembly GCA_030778325.1). NCBI lineage: Eukaryota > Fungi > Ascomycota > Sordariomycetes > Hypocreales > Cordycipitaceae > Beauveria > Beauveria medogensis. The sequence goes on from JAPFRM010000432.1 coordinate 1,699, forward strand.
CGCATTACCAGTATCTGCCAGCCTATCGTCATTTTCAGTCTAGCATCAACATGGTGCATTTTATCGGCCCAGACAAGCCTTGGTTCGAGGGCCGTCATGCGTCGCATGGAGCCTCTCCGTACGGTGAAATGGTGGGCAGGTGGTGGTCAGTTTACGATCGCCATTACCGCGCACAGGTAGGCGCTCTGCCTTTGCGGCTCGATTCGTATAGCTCAACTCGCCAACATTTTCTTGAAAAGCATGAATGGAGTCAATCGAGAGGCGACAGCGAACCGGCGCAACCGAGTATTCAAGTCGCGCACCTTGCTCCGCAGCAGCAGCAGCAGCAGCAGCAGTCGCCACACCAAAACATCACAGAGCCTTTGCCTCAGATACATGTCCAAGAGCCGACGCATCAGCACGAGACCAAAAAGCAGACACATTCGCGCAATCAGAGCTGGGATGCTCAGCGGTAAGACATACTCGAGGAATTGAAGCCGGCTGTCGCTCTGCTAATTGATTTCCAGACAACCTCCCCCAAGAGATTCGAGGCCAGAAGCACAAAATTTTCCAAATACGCATTACGCCATGTCCCAGGATGTCAAACCATTTGTTCCTCCCGCAAGGTACCCGAGTCCGCCCAAAGACATGTGGTATGAGGTTCCGAAAGAGCGTCCCGCACCGTCAGCGCAGCCGCCAAAGCCCGTGTTTCCTTGGGAGGGCCAACAACCGCAGGCATCTCGGGCATTCCCCGCTGCAGCCGACGAGCTACCAGCTGCTGATGACGCCAAGGACAAAGAGACCGAGGCAGCAACGCCACAGACTACCGCTCCCGCAATTGACTCGACAGCTACTAAACCTGCAACCTCGCCCAGCGTCTGGAGCTCTTTCACTCTGGTCAATGCATGGGATGACGTGCCCGAGATTAGTCGTTACGTCGAGCGCACCAGGGGCCATCGCCGAGGCAAGGGCTCTCAGGTTAGTTTGCCCGGGTTCAAGGCGGGAAGTGTGCCCGAATCGCCTTCTCAAAAGAGGCTCAGCTTCCAGGGCCTCAAGCTCACAGACTTTCCAACCGAATTCGAGCGGCCCAGCTTGCCTGTTACACCCGCGCCAGTCCGTCGCCCGTCATTCTGGGGCGAGGATGGAGAGAATGCCAGGAGCAAGGACGCTGCCCAAACGGTGCCTACTGCAGACGGTGTACCTGCACAGTCTGAATGGGTAAGTAAAGGCTAATTGGCAAAAACATGTTTATGCACCTTTTTCCCTCTGTTCCAAGCTGACCCATCAACCAACCCAACACAGAACCCAGGAGAACAGCTACAGAAACTCGCCGCTCAGCATTCCGAGGAGCTGCTGCGCCGACTCTCAGGCGCCGACAGCGACTCTCTCGGCATGGTCAACCAGTCTCCGCCACCTCCCGCACCGACGAGCAGCCCCGGCGTGCTCAGCCCGACGCCCATCAAGGCCGACGAGGTCGCGCCCAAGGCTCTCTCGACACCACCCACCTAGGAAGGTACCTAGCAGCCCGCTCGCCAAGCAGACTGATGCGGCCCGCGTAGGTAGTCGAATGGGATATGAAAGTGCATAATGATTTTTCATGGTAAGAGCGCTATTTGATGGTGTTTGTATTGCATGTTTTTGTTTTGTGTCATGTTGAGCGCTGTCCTTGCTTTATTCCATTGCGGCTTTTTTTTTCCCTCTTCTTGATTTGCTTTCCTACTCGATACTATATTGCCATTGTTGCCGTCGTAAGAAAGGCTACGATTGGCTGTTCTCCAACTACCGTTGGTACATTCTCAATCTCATCCTATTCCTACTATCCTTGGGTTGCGCTTGTTTCGTGCGTCTTTCTCCGACACAAAAACGACCAGACATTATTAGCTTGTACAATTACGCATTCCATAGTTCCATGGTAATCTCAACATAACACACAATCGATGCGGCATGAAAAAAAAGCGGAACAAATACACATCATCATTGGCATGGTGAAAAATAGATGCACACGCTATGAAATCGGTAAAAAAAGCATACACAAGTCTTGCGTCCTATTCTGTAACTACCATCACCTGCTTGTTACAAATATAAGCCATTTCAGTCATCCTCTTCATCGGGAACCTCTTCGATGGTAACAGCCCGACCTGCTGCTTTGCTGCCTTCAGCAGGTTCCGCCTGGTCATCAGATTCGGATTCGGATGATTCAGACGCGGCGCCCCTACTCTGCTCACTATCCTCTGCAGACTGGGTACTGCCCGCTGCTGGAGAGGCTGCCTCTCCCTCTGTTACACCGCTTCCCTTCTCCATAGACTCAGACCTCGCTGCACTGCCAAAGTGCTGCCAAGACCCGCCCCAGTTTGGTATATTGGAAGCTGCGGCGGTAGCAGATGGCGGCGCCTCAGCTGATGCAGCTGCACCGGATGTAGCAGTGGTGCTGCGTGTCGAACTGTCAGGCCTCGTTCCAGGCCCAGACTCTCTACCTCGACCTCGATTAAAGAACCTATCTAGGATTTGCTGTTGTGCCGAGACAGCTCCCGGCTGTGCGTCGGCCGGCGCGTCGTTGGGAACAGTTGTCGGCTCGGACCTCGCTCCCGCACCGTTGGATTCACTGATGCGGAAGTTAGTCGTACCGGGAATACGTTCCAAAACATGAGCATTGGTTCGCTGGGATGGCTGCGACGTAGGAGCTTGTGACACCGGAAGTTGGGAAGTGCGATCTTCGCCCTGCGGAGACGTGGCAGGGCCAGCGGAAGATGCTCGCGATGAGCGATGTGTGCTAGCAGGGGGGGCCTGATGCTGGCTATCCAGCCTTTGCAACGGCATCAAGGTCCACCCAGGAGGAATGGCGACGCCGTCAGGCAGATCGGGACTACCGGCAGGGATTGCTGCAGAGTAAGGGGTAACTCCATGTCTCATCATGACGGGACTTTGCGTCCGTGAAGGCACACTTCTGCTGCCGCGCAACTCGGCTGAGCTCTGAATGGTCTGATCGTGCGCCAGGGCTTCAGCGCCAGGGAGAAGGCTGTCAGCATTTTCGTGCTGCGACAGCTCTAACCGCTCGAGCTCAGTAACCAGCTGTCCAAGAACTTGCAGTTGCTCGTTGGATATACGAAGAGCCTCAGCTTCTTGGCGGACCAACACAGAGGCTTGGCTGTACATATTTGAGAGCGTTCGAAGCCTGTGTGATCTCAAGGCGGAGCTCTGGTTCAATAGAATCTGACGCGTAGGATTGGGCTGTGAAGCTGGGAACATTGTTTGGGGGTTCGTATCTGTCTGATGTTGTACGGCGGATGGCAATACATGTCCCTGTGTGTTCGCAGATTGGGCAAGTTGAGAAGGTTGAGATGATTGGCCCGATGCAGGCTGGCCTCCTGTACTTTGCTGGGACTGCTGTTGGGCTGATTGCGATTGAGATGGATCAGCCTCTGGTTGCACGCCTGAAGGATCTGGTGGGAAGCCACGACGCCAACGTCGGCGCATGCGTTCTTCTGCTTCCTGGTGAGGCTGCCCCTCATTTCTGAGTATGGCAAGTAAATCTTGCATTGGTCGTACATTTGGTGCATTACGGCGCTGAGGAGCCTGGGGAGCCGCATTGACCGGCCTGCGAAGCGCGTCCATATTTGGGCCAGCTTGAGCTGGTGGATCGTGCAGTGCCTGCTCTAATGCAAATCTGCCAAATCGAGGTTCCTGGGCAGGTCCCCCTTGAGCGGCTTGCAGTCCATTGTTGGGTATCTGTGGCGCAACAGGAGCGCGGTTGGCATTGTTGTTTGTGGGCGGCACTCGATCCGGAGTGACGGGTCTTCTGCATGTTGGGCAGACTTGCTGCCTCTCAAGCCAGCTTTTGAGGCACCCGAGGTGAAGTATATGGCCGCATGGTAGCTTTTTGGGTCGAATTCGGTCGAGCGCTCCCGGATTAGCATTAAGATCCCAAACCCGCATGTCTTCTCGACAGATGATGCAGGTATTTTCCTGGTCCAGTTCAGCTTGAGTAGCATCTGGGTATCTGTTCATCTCTTGTATAGCTCGACGGTATCGCAAGACCGAATTGAGGCGCTTCAAAAAGTCTCTAGCGGTCATGAGCAAGTCGCGCATGATGTGTATCGGGAACGTGTAGAAGATCGTCAACAAGACGAAGAAGGTAACATAGAGAACGAGCTTCAACGTATCTATATTATGTTGGTCAGTAACAAAACCGATAACCATGTGTTCACCAGGCGGCTTACCTGTTAAGAGATCCAGCCAAAGTACCCATTCTCCTTTCGTCGCCCAGCCAGGTACTTCGATGTCCATCTCATCAATGTCGTCAGGATTAGGCAGAGGCTCTGCGTTCTCGATTGGCTGGCCGCTGGCAGCTGCTTCTTCGCGTTGTCGTATAATTGAATCTCGTTGTTCCCTGACTTCTTGCCTGCGCTCCAGGAGACGCGCTTGCGTTTGTGTCTGAATCATCTTTTGCTCAATAATGGATAGAATATAGCGGACTCCTGATCTCCCGGACGTTGTTGCGAGAACGGCGAATTCGAAGAGGAACATAACCATCATATCAGCTCTGGCCTCTTGAATAACGGTATTGATGCAGTAGCGAAGGATCCAAACGTCATAGACAAAGCTCATGAGGAGCGAAATAGTCAGACGAGTATGGAAGAGGCGGGGGTTAGCCGGCGGCTGCTGTTCCAGAAACTCGACTCGTCCATCTCCTATCCAGCCCCAGACTTTGCCTGTTACTAGGGCTGTGAACATGACAAGGAACCAAGCTCCGAGTTCATCGCGGAATATAGTCATCGCTAGGCATGTTTCAGTGATGGCGAACCAGGCTCGTTCCGTAAGTTGCTCGACTTCGGCGGTTCGTAGCGTTCCCCAGCACAGCTGAGAAATACCGTATATAATAGTTCCGTAAATAAGCAATGTGAAGTTGATTAATACCTGTCGCGTTATTCTTATTAGACCATCACTGCCCGGCAGAAGGTGGCTAAGCGTTACTCACTAGCAAGCAGAAATTGCTCTGCGATAGGTAGACCATTGCCGAGTAAAAGTTGGCCCTCTGCTGAAAAGCCGAGAAGACAACAGCACCAGCGAGGGCTGTTGACGCCTAAAGACTGACTGTTAACGATCATGTTTCATTTGATGGCGCCCCCCTAGGCGCAAGCCGCGAACGTTGCGAGCTTACCCCGGCGTACCATCCCAGACGCATCTTGGGCATTGGCACGGGACTTTTGATGTTAATATCCAAACAATAGGCTATTCGAATCCGTTATATCCCCATTTTTGGAGCTCCCGGGCAAGCGCGACGAGAGAGGTGGAAAGTCGCTTCAAGGCAGCTGAGGGCTACTCTCAAGAAGCCACGTTAGTGGTTCGCGGTTCGGGGCTAAACAGGGAGCTCCAATGACGCACTTAGTCACCCCAGGCACGTGATGATCTAACGGTGGCGGGTGAAACGGAGTTGGTGACGTGAATACCAATGTTTTATGCATTCTCTGGGTTCCGCTACAGAAAGCTCATCGCCGATTTCAATATGACATTCTGATACCATTTTGCCCCACGGAAATAGATGCCATTTCGCGGAACCTGACGCGCTAGAGCGCTAGAGGCACAGAGGCTTCCCTACTAAGTAATTTCTCTCGTGTCTCAATCGCCTCAGTTTCTCCGTCTTCTATCTTCGTACATATCAATAGCACTTGAACCCAAATCATAGCACCTTCGTTTACCAGAGGCGTCTATCCCGAAGCCCATTGGCTATCCGTCCGGCGTGAAAGGCAGCCACGCTAGCACTTTCGGCTGGTTCATTGAATGCCAAATGGATTCAAAACTTCTTCAGAGCATCAATCTGGACTTCTCTTCTACCTTTGAGGAAGAACTCAGAAGCAGTCAGACTTATGCCTAACCAATTCACAGTAATGCTCTTTGAAACCGGGCCCTTTGGCATGACGCGTCATCTGCTCAATTGCGCCCTTTGTTGAGACGTAAAAAAGGTAGCCGACAAGACGAGCGAGTGACGGCTACAGCCAGTAGAAACCAAGAAGGATGTCTTCACCATGGCGGATGTGAGACGCAGCTTTACTGTTGCTTTTTTTAGCCCCAACCCTCTATCGGCCAATGTCAGGGTCTCCAATAGAAACAGATAATGAGCAAGAAAGTAGGGCCCTGATAATGTCCATCTTCCCTTTTGCGTTTCCCGTACATTGCTGTGGCAAGATATTATAGTTTCAAGTTTTCTTTCCAGGCCTCAAAGAATCGCTGGGCATGATTTGTGTCTTTTCTGTTTGATCATTTTCTGCTTTGTCTGCCACAAGTGGCCAAATAGACTACATGCTATCCTTTGGGTTCTGCTTTGAAATGGAGTGTCTTCTTAAAGTCAGCTGAAATCAGCCCATGACACGACTTGAAAGCCAAAAACACTCCAAAAGAGCTTACGCCTAACCACCGCAGCTGTCTCACCGTTTATTTGTTTTTTTATGTCTTTCCCCAGTCGTTTGTCTTGGACAAGATCACATGCTGAATCCATTTGCCGACCGGGTGAAAGCTTACTCTGTACTCACTATGCCCGGTTTGTGCAGTCTGCGAGAGGATGGGCGCGGCAGCTGGCTGATCACTCTTACTAGCGTCCTGTCCGGGCGGGCAACTCGAGCTTGTACTTCAATTTTATTAGGATTACTATCAATTATTGTTTTCAGCTGAAGCGTCTGGCAACTACGCTGGTGGCTTCATCTCGGAGGAGGGAAGCAGCTGCTGTCCTCGTTTGTGAAATTGGGTATAAGAATGGGCTGCCTTCCGCCGCCACTGATCTACCATCTCGCAGAAAGCATACTTTACTTTCCAACGAGCAGATATCAAACGACATGATTTGCACAGATGTCGACAGACAGGATGGCAGGCAACGGTTGAGGTGCCTACCACACTCGGCAATGACACGGAAAACTACGCATGATCTCGCGTGCCTTGCATCGTCTCGCGCGGGGAACCAAGGTCAAATCACATTGGAAATAAAGAGTGGTTCTAAGGTGTTTGCTTCAGAGGTGAGTGTATTAACAAGCAAAAAAAAACTAAAAAAAAAAAAAAATCGAACTGATGCATATAAATCCGGGGCTGGTCAACCAGCCGAGGCGAGGCCTTTTTAACCAAGATTGTAAAACAATATAGATCAATACATAAACGCCAACCGTCTGTTCCATTCAAAAACAGTATGCAGAAAATCCGCTCAAGAAAGCAATTACAGACAACAAGAACAGGGTATCAATCCATGGCACTGGCCTTTGCCTTCTGAGGAAAGTGCAGTGCGAGTCAATTCGACTCTTTCCGTCAAGTTGGAACAGAAGTTCCTATTATAACATATATCCCAATACTCCTTCATGTCATCAAAAAAGTTTGGGTACGCCTCGTCGCAATGCATTGTAAAGCCGAAACTTGCCGAATACTGGTTCCGGCAAGTCGCCCTCGCAAATCGTATACTGGAGGGCGAGTCATATCATTCCGCGTTTCGTCGTCAATACGTTTACGAAGAAGCGGGAGTCGTCTCCGTGGTGGTTTCGGTGTTACTAAGAATTTCTTGCACTCTCTGCATCTCCAGAATCTGCTCCTCGGTAGGGTCATCAGAAATCCAGGGGCCTTTTTCGTCATCGGTGGCGTTGAGGAAGCCCTCGGCGCGCTTCATGGTCTGCACGTCCAGGTCGGTGACGTAAGCTTTGCCGTCTGAGAGCTTAAGACGAACTTCACGGTCGGTGGAAAGCATCAAATCGTCCTTGGCTAGGCGACGCCCGCCATCAAAGACGGCCATGATGCGCTTCTTCATGGTCATTTGACCCTTGTCGAAGCCCCAAGAGGATGGATAATCCTTGCGGTTCTTACGACCGCGTGTCTTCCCAATCAAGGGAACGCCGCCGCGCGAGTGTGTCATGCCACGTGACTTGGACACACCGTTTGTGAGGGCCATCTTCTTCTTGGGTGACATGTTGAGGCGATCCTCACCGTCTTCCATGTCATCATCCTCTTCGTCATCCTCACCGGGAGTAGAGTGGTTGGTGGGAGTGACGGTGGGCAGGTTATTCTTCTCTAGGGTCTGGTGAACGCTACTATCGTTCTCCACTTCGGCGAGGCGCTGGGCGTTGATGGCTTCGGCGGGATCCTCCTGCTGAACGATGCGCAGGACACAGTCATCCAGATGCTCGTAAAAGTCCTGGGCGTTGGAGAAGGTCTGTGAGCAGGTGCTGCACTTTCCGGTAGCGTCAGGAGCGTAACCGGTGAGCTTCTTGCCGGGGTTGATGGCGGTGGGGGCCTTCTTGCGAGAGTTTGGTGGCGTCTGCTCGACACCGTGAACGGTTGTCAGATGGCGCTTGAAAACGTCGGCGCGGTTGAACGACTTCTCGGCAGCCGAGCCAGAACCAGGACAGAAGCCGCAGACCATGGTACCCTTGTAATGCGTCAAGGTGTGTCGGTTCTTGTCGTACTTGCGAGCAAAGCCCTTGACGTGATACTCGCAGGTCTGGATCGGGCACTTTTCAGGGCGCTCAGTCTGGTGGGTGAGCATGTGGGCCTTGAGATCCTTGAAAACCTTGCCGCAGTCAGGATAAGTGCATCGCTGGCGCTCCTTGTTCTCGTCACCGGAAGGATACTCGGCAGAGCCAGGCGAGATGAAGCCACCAGCCATGCTCGGGCGACGGCCGGTGGGGTCCATGGGAGTGCCGTAGGGGCTGTGAGAGAAGGCGGGTTGGAAGGAGCCATTATGAAGGTAGGGCGAAGAGGAGCTGGTGCGCATCATCGAAGGTTGGGGCGAGGCGGCGAGCGAAGGAGAGGCGGGATATGGGTGGACGGGCTGATGGAATCCTGCGTCATATGGCGAGAAGGATATTGGGTTGGGCTGTCCAATTTCAGGGTGGATCAATGAGGGATCTGGAGCCGGGTTCATCTTGTCAGTAACGCTGCCACAGCAGAGCACCGGAGCGCAGCAAATTGATGTGAAAAAGAAGCTATGCTCGGAAATGATGGAGCTGCAACGTCTGGACTGTATGTAAAGAGAGAGAAAGAGAAGAAAATTGAACAAGGTGCAGTAGTGGCGTGAGGGTTGTGGACGTGGCTGGAGCTTGCAACCAAGAAGAGGGGCCTAAATAGATATGGGCAAATGCCAAAGACTGAAGAAAGAAAACGTGCAGCGAAGTTGATGCAGCGGGTACTGCTAACTGGGGCGCTGGATAGCGCGGATAGGTAGGCAGTGGACTTGGTGGGCAGCCACGGTAATGTCTCGGTTGGCTAAATGACCCGAAGGCCCTCTTAAATGGGGGCTGTTGATGGGAGGTGATGAAAAGGATAGGTCGGTAGGATGATGAACGTGAGGTATATGAGCAATATAGGCAATATGAGCAAGTAGAAAAGATGCGAGAAAAGGCCTTGCGTGTACAAGGTACCGAGATACCTGGCTTCTTTTCTAGGAGAGTCGAAGAGGGTTGGAGAGGATGAAGAGGATTGGAGAGAGGGCTGAGGATTTGCGCTGCAGTCAGAGAGGCGCTGCAGGAGCGAACTTTGAGCGAGCCAATATGATGACGGAGTGCTGTCGGTAGGTAGGGCAAAGGTAGAATACTTAGGTAGGCCTCCCGAGCACCGCCAAACTGGTAGCCACTCAGGTCACTCAACCGGGTAAATCTGGCACAAAACTGTGGCGCAGGCTGTGCTAGTGGCCAGCTGAACTGGCCCGGGGCAAGCGGGTCCTGTGGCTCGGCGATGCACGCTAGGTCGACCGACATGACCTTGCAGCAACGAAGAGGAGCACAGACAGACACACACACGCAAGACGCTCACTGCCTCGGTGCCACATTTGCGCAGACACGACAACACGGCCGCCAGAGCCTGATCAGTGCAATTTCTCGCTTGAGTAGAACTGCGCCGTCGAATCTCAAGGAGAAGGGGGGAACAGACGATGAAGAAACGAGCAACAGACGTTGCGCAAACAAAGACGAGCAGTACAAAAGCAAAAAAAAAAAAAAAAAAAAAGGGTAAAAGGAAGAAGAAACTCACCAACAAAAGTCTTGGCATGTGTAAAGTCAAAGGTCGACAAATCATCCACATTCGAGCTCGAAAACGTCGGGTACTCACCACCCGTCATGTAGTCGCCCACAATGCCCGGCTGCATACTTGCCCACTCAGGAACGCCCAAATGGCCAGTATGCGACTGCGGTGATCCGACGACCGAGGACGGTGCTGACGGGGCCGACGCCGTCGAGAGGCCCGACGACGACAGTCTCATGTCACCATCATCGGGGTATACGCTCGGCGAGGTGCGGTTGTTGAGGACGTAGTTGGGAACGCCGCTGTCGGTGCCGTACATGGTCTGCTCGAGGCTGCCCATGGTAGTCGCGAGAGAGCCGGCGTATGCGCTGTAGGCTTCGGCGGCAATGTTCATGTCCATCGGGGCCGATGTGAAGGCGACGCTGTGTGACGCATCGTGGTATCGCGCCATGTCCTTGTCGTCCTGTTGCAGGAACATGGTAAATGTTTGCTCAGTCATGCTGCGACTTGTGGCTGTTGAGAGACGAGACGCGTTCGGTGGTTGCGGCTGGGTTTCGGAGTCGCAGTCAGGCTCGGCACCCTGACTTGCTGTGGACCTCGAATGAGAGCTCGCGTGTTCGGTTTCGACCAAGACAGTGGCAAGAGAAGAGATGATATGAAGAGGCGCAAGTCTATCGCATACCACAGCCTGGTGCTCGTCTGGACCGTCAAAGTTATTCGATGGAGGTGGGGTGGCAACGGGTTGAATCCAAGTGAATTGGCGATGCTTTTTGGCTTGACCGACAGACAATTCTAGTCGTGTAAAACTAGAATCCTGCACGGAAACGACAAGAGCGAGCGTATGCGCAGCGATTGTGCCACAGAGTCTTGGGGAGGGGGAAGGTATGGAGCAGTAGTAGTGAGAGGATGGTAGGTTGTAAGTCGAGTACGGCGTGTACACGCAGCAAATCCAGGTTTACCTCAGTTGCAGCGTTTTGTATAATGAGGGTATCAAACGGTGACAAGATTGGAAACCCAAAGCTTGAAGTTTGTAAAGAAGGCTGCGGGATGATGCGGGTTGGGGGCTTCGACGTAGATATAGACCCGAAGCTACCTATGCAGGACGGACCAAGAGCGGATCTGCTCTGCCTGGAAGGGGAGGGGGGTAAGAAACGAGATGCTAGTAGGTGACTACAGACATTGTGTACTTTGGTCGACTGAGCACATGAGAGAGAGAGAGAGAGAGCGCTACAAAGTAAAGAAACGGTTTAAAGCAACACCCTGTAGATAGGGCAGACAAGTGTACAGTACAAGCCGGACGTGTGGGTTCTCTTGGTCCCTTTCCGCGTTCACCAGGGGAGGGGGGGGGTGCGAGTCTCGGTGGACAGGATAGACGACGTGGACCACGACACCCCGGGAAGAGGGGGCACTGGCCCATGCCACGCTAATAATTAAGAGCAAATCAACCATGACTAGGGGGAGGGCGTGTACCGGCTGTCTTGGCTGGGGGTGGTGCGCGGTGGGTGGGGTGGTGGCAACTAGCCAGTGTGATGGTGGGTGGATGGGCATACGAAAGTATTAACTGAGAGTAGATACTGGTTACCGGTACTCCGTACAGATTACAGATTTATTAGGCACGCCGGTAAAAAAGAAAGAAGAGGCTTTTTGGTGGGTTACTTGCCGGCTTACGGACGACTTCTCCATGTTATGGGGCATGATGCAGCGAGATACAGTGCTCACGGCCACTCCGCCGCTGCCGTTTTTTATTCTAGAATGCTTTTCTTGTCTACATCTGCATGCATACATAAGACGCTCTACTATTCGGGCGAGTCCGAACCCATGTACGCGTGAATTGTAAAATGACACCTCCCGTCAGGCATTGAGTTGGGCGAGTGCATCATGAGGAGGGGCCGCGCGCGCGCGTGTGCGCGTTGGCAGTTTTTAAAGAAAGAGGAGAAAAAGGCTAAATAAAAACAAAACGCCCCCGGTTCTGCACCACAGTGGATAAAAAGGCAACCGCTGCGAGAGAAGAAATGCCCGGATTCACTGGTACTTTGAACCATAATGGGCCTAGTGAGGACAAATTGAAATCGAAAGCAAGTTGACTTGGAGTGAGGCAGCCAGTGGGAACAAGGAGGACAGAGGCAAAAAAAAAAAAAAAGGCGTGAGAAGAAGATGGTGTCAAGGCGAAGAGGTCTCCAGCGGTGCTAGTACCTGTAGGGAGCTTTACAGCGCCGCGGGTGCCCCGTTGCTTTGGGACTTGATGGGACGAGTGAAGTTGGCTGGCAGGTCAAGGTCGAACGAAGCCCCCGACCCCCTGGTCAATTTGCTCGCTCGTCTATTTAGCACTGTGGACTGCCTTGTTGCTGCCAGGCGATCCCGTACCAGTACCAGTACCAGTAATAATCTGTACAGATTACGGGTTACCTGGAGTCGAAGCCAGTTGAGTGGAGAGCCCGCCTAGGTAGGCCAACCTTTTACCCTGACTGAGAACCACCAGCAGCATGGAGAACTTTGACAGGCGGGCTTTTCGTTAGCGACTTGGCGGACTTTCAACGGTCTATTCACCTAAATGGCATGCGCCGATGGTACCCCGCCGTCGCGCGCCCCCAGCCTGCTTCTTCTTATTATTATGCCTTGTCAGTTATCAATGGTGGTGGTGCCGGCAGGCAACAGGACGTTTTGAGAGGCATCCATCTTTTAACCTCATTCTCGGGGGATCGAGATGTGACCACCGTTTTGGCGATGCCTTTCAACAATTGTTCATTACGAGATTTCCCGAGCAAAAAGCAAAGAAAGCGATATTGTTGCTCATATTCATCGGACTTGTGCTTCTTGTCATTGTGTCAATCAATGTCTCTCGACTGTCGGTAGTTGCCATTGACGTGGTCTTTTCATGTAGCCCTTTCCCGCAAAAGGCAAGGATGCAAGACCACCGACTCACACCTTGTCTTTGACCAACCAGCAAAGGTCTTTAATTTTCCTTCGACGCCGCCGCTCGCGCGCCTTTTCTCCAGGTACCAAAGTGATAGGGGCGTGGCGGCGCCGGCCACCGCCCCGCCAGGCTGGCCACCAGAACCCCCCCCCTCGGGGCGATCAAGCTCTTGCCTATCCGTACCAGCACACAATTTTCATGTCAGTCCCGGTTTATGCGATCGTTTATTCTCACAAAAACAGCAGTGCGAAATTGCACAAAAACACGTATTTTGGAGATGCTCGTCGCCGTCCCAGATATGGATCAGTTCCACCGGTTCGGGGTGCCATCTTGACTACGATGCTACGGCGCTCATAATCCGGACCTCAAATTATCCCGACGCTTGCTTGGCCTTCCTTGCCTTGTGGTCGAAGCAGTCAACGCCAAAGAACGACCGTCATGCGGCCCTCTTCCTTCAGTTCGCTGTAAACGAGACAAAAGCGGGCAAAAGACCCGAGACCCTTTTTGGAGGGGGGGGGAACGAGGTGGCCGGATTAGAAGCATCTCAGTTTCCGCTCTGCCCTGCAACTAGAGCTGCTCTTTGTTCGAATGGAACTACTCCGCACGTTGTTCTACAGTTCACTGTACCTGTCTGGAGAGAGAACCAAAAACAATTGTGTCTCTCAGTCTCCTCGCTCACTGGCCGGGCCGGCCCCCATGGAAATGCGCAGATGGCTGTGAGACATGCGTCTGCCATGCGAGCTGGACCCCCCTCTCAGACTGTGACTCTTTTTTTGGGACAAGGTCTCTCTCGAATCGGCTTCCCCTAGGGGCTGTTGCTTGGCATCCCACTTCCCAATGCATGCCGGGGGTGGCATACGGATACTGGTAGCAAATGTGCACAGGCAGGGAATTTGCATGTCGGACGGAGTATTACAAGAAAAAGCACGGGCTGGAGATCGGGGGGGGAAAAAGCCAGGACCAAGTCAAAAACGTCATTGTCTCTGTACCAAAATGCGGGTTGGTTTTTTTTTTTTTTTTAAACTACTGACATTTACTCCGTCGTTATTATCGAGCTTGTAAAAGCACCGGCGGGTGCGGCCCGTAATTTTAAGAACATGATCAAGCATCGTCTCGACTGTATCCTTGGCTCGTTGCGGGGGGGCTTTTGTTGCCTTGTTCAACTTCAAGGCTTAAAATTTCAAGGGGAAAAGAACTCCAGCATATTGGTACGCACAAGTGAAATGGATATCAAGCATTGCTTTTTCTTCCCTTTGTTTAGAAAAAGAAAGCTCCATGCAGCCCGGAGACATCCCGTTGGAAATGGGACTCAACTGACAGGTTGACGCTAATAATGACGAGGGCCTACATACATCAAAGGTTTCTCCGCTCAAAACCCAAGTCCGTCCAGGTAAGCCACTGGAATTACCACATGCATTATGAGCATGGGGGGGTTTGCGACCCAGTGGCCTTGGGTCTCCGCCATCTCGCCTCACTCTGCAGATGCAGCAGGCAAGGAAGAATGCCCCAGCCCAGGGGGACCGCTGGCGTGCAAGCCTTTTGGTATGCCGTACCGTAGTTGTGGCGTACTGCCCGCTGCAGCGAATCAAGTGACTCCAACAGGGATGTATGTAGTGACTGGTGTTGCTTTGTTTCACTGACTGGTCGTTGCCTGTCAGACCGAATTGCTGGAAGTTTGCGATTTCCTGTCTCAAAGTCATGTCCTCGCTCCATACGAGGGAACTCGGTCATGTTCAGTGGGGGGAAAAAAAGCACAGCCCAGCGAGTACGAGAAAGCAGGCTGCTGCTGGTGCTAGCTACATACATGCCCCCTCGGAGTAAAAGGAGCGTGGCAGGTTCGTCGTAACCTCGCCCAATAGCAGCCAGCGCTCTGCCGCACCGGCTCCGACGGATGCGCCGCCCTAAAACCCGGGCTCACAGGCTACAGCCATCCCTAATGAATATTTACTGATGTTGTCTCAATACGTATTACCAATCTGCAAAGATTGTTTCGCGAGAGCATTGCCGTTTATGGAAGCTCGTATGCGCATCACAACACACAGCAGCTCCAGAAGGCTATTTATTGTATCTCTGTCTTGATGAAAGACCGTCTTGCTCTGTTTTCAAATTGCCCTATGCCTTGTTAGAGGCGAGAATCATGTGCCTTGTTTCCAACACCAGATAGGCTGTTTTGAATAATTCCCTTTACTTTTTTTTTTTTTTTTTTTTTTTTCTTTTACCTTTTTCGCCCGTGGCTGGCCAAACCAGTCTCAAAAGGGCGAATTCGAAGCTGAGGCTTGTGAGGCGGGATACTTTGTAATTAGCACTTTGGCCCAGCGTCCCAAGGAAAGTTTCGTGCCACGGCGCGCGCCAGTGAACCGCTACGCCAAGAGGGGATTCAAGTGTGACACACCGCAATGCAGTGACATGACGTGTCTATTCTTATTCATGGCACGCGCCTAATCTCGAAATCGAACTTTGTATGCAGGTGAAAAAAAAAAATGAAAAAAAAAAACCACCCCCCAAGTCTGGGAAATTGGACCCCTCTTTGGCAAAAGTCATCTGTAAATATACATGGCGAAGCTTGTCCGACGCATTTGTGCGGTGCGGCGTTGCACACACACATCCCATCATCTGGACCACACCATCTCTTCTCTTTACGCCCCCGGACAGGGTGGCGCAACGCATCCTACGGAACCAGTCCGTTAAGGGTGTGTGAGAGAAGTGCGTCTGAGTTGTGTGTGAAAGAGAAAAAGTCGTTGACCAACCTTGCCCTTTTGCCCCTGGTTGTTGTCAAACGCGGCGAGGCATACTTGCTTCTCGTCTACGACTGCCTTTCCTTGTCCGTCATGGGGGCAGTCAAGCCTCAAAAAAAAATTGGGCGGTGCGGAACCTGTCCTGTGCCTTCCTCCGTACTCCGTACTTTGACGGGGATTAATTTACAGTTGTTGGCGGAACGATATTGGCGGCGCCCGTAAGCCGCCTATCTGCCGGGACTTGCAGGACCCGCGCCGCCGATACCATTGACACCAATGAATTACAGATTACAGAAAGGCAAAAAAAAAAAAAAAGTAGGCTATTCTGTAGTAGACCACGTGCGCAATATCAGAGTATCAATAAATCGTTCGAATTGATTGCATATGCAGGCTTTTGCAGAAGCGGCGCCGCATCGCTCTGCCCGTCAGTCTCGGCCCTGGATGGCGCTCTCCATAATAACTATGGCTTTTTCTTTTCTTTGTCTTTTTTCTCCTCTCATCCCACCTGTTTCTCGCCCCCAAGTTTTCTAGATGGTCGGTCCCAAGAAGCCAGAACTTCCAGGAAGGAGGAAGAGGTGTGGGGGGGGGGGGGGTTACCCTGCATCATTGTGGCTGGATGCTCCGAGGCCTGGGCTCTCCCTCGTATGTAACTCGCACAGCGTGTGCCTTGGCCCTCCCCCTTGTTTTTTTTTTTTTTTTTCGGACACGCGACGGTGTTGCTGTTGTATTGTGCCATCGTGCATCGTTCTCAGCTGCAGATTGTATCATGTGTATGCACGTATGATCATGTTTGCCCAGGCTGGTCAAACTGCGAACCTTGGCCTGCCTGGACTTGTAGCGATCTCTGGGGAAAGGGTGCCGTGCAGTGCGTGTTTCGTCTACGATGGGCTAGACGGCACATCGGTCAGCCAGTTCACGCACCATGTTCTAGGCGTACCGGTAGGCGATATTGCTTCTAGAATGAAAATCCAGCCGTACGGTTCATAACATGGAGGGTGTCGGGGTTCATTCCCACCAGAATTGGCTTGACACATGGGAGAATTCTCTTCTATTGTGTGGCTACCTTTGCCAAATCGGTATTTGTTCTGTTTGGGAATCACCTGTCAAGGCCTGTGATTGATGAATGAGCCTACCTGGACGAATAGGGAGTGTGCATTTCATGATACATGGTAATTCACATAAGCAGCAGCACACCATACAAGAACTCACCCAACATGAGCCGTCGCACCGTGATTAGCTCGCCGTTATACCCATTGAATGAGGCTCCTTTCAATTTAAAGGACAAATTCCCAAGTATAGGGTTGGTAGCAAAGCACAGCGTGAGGCATTCACCATACCCCACTAGCCAGAATACGGCCGGCCTCAGCACATAATTTCCGCTGACCGATCATCGTAGCCATTTTTTACCATGTACGGAGAAGAAAGCCGTAGCCGATTAACTTTGGCCGTCGTCGGCTGTCGGACAGTTCCATTTTCGTGGCAAAGTAAGCTCTGCCCACACCTTGAAATTTTGGGGACCGCGGCGAGTGGGTGGTCACTGGTGGTGGCATTGGCAACCCCAAGTCTTGTAGGGCTGAGGCTGTGCAGCAAGTCAGCAACGCCTCCCCTCCCCTCCCAAAGGAACGGCCAACGATGGGCAGTTGCACAAATGTAAGAAATAAATACTCTGTGCGAATTACAAAGGTTTTTGGGGGGTGATCAGGGGTTCTGCAGCACAGGACAGGCCCGCGGAAAAATGGCCGTGGGCCGGAAGATTAAACCGCAGAGCTTTATTATTGTTACGCGTGGATACTGAAGTGTATACAGATTAATTGTCCGACAATGCCCAAGATGGATATGTCGAGGTACTTTGGTTTGGTTCTCGTCCTGTACACAATTGTTGGGTAAACGACGCGGACGCCTTTCAGCAGTGCGAACCAGAACAACTTAATTAGCCTGACCGGGCGAACCACCCTGGCGGCCATTGGGCACATCATTCATTGGACATACCCCCCTATCGAGTGTCCAAGTAGCGCGCTTTTAGCGTCTACTGGACAAATACCCGTGTGGTTGGGAAGGGAAACCCTTGCGACTGCGACTACGAACTAGTCAACAAGGCGGTGATGAAGGAACCAACTTGGGCCCGTTGTGACTCCCCTTGGCGATCCAGACTATCACAGACGGTGAGGAGAAAACGAGCTAGCAGACACTTGTGCCTTTTTCGTACAATATGACTGGCGAGAACCAAAATCACAGAAACCAAACCAAAGAAGGGGTGTGTGTGTATACGCAGCGAGTGGCTGAGTGTGTTGCAGAAGGCGTCGTTGATGTGCATGCAATACAACTCACAATGAAGCTCCGCCCATCCAGAACCGCCGTGCTGGCTCCTGGCTTTTTTGGTGTAACTGTCGTTTACTGTTTTTGGTCAGAGGGGGGGAGATGGCCGACAAGGAAATATTGGGTCAAAAGGGGATGGCGGTCTCAATGTCCAGATTTGAATGGGCTGGCAGCCTGGCAGAGTGTTGAGCCTCGAGCCCTATCCACACTATTAATTGCTGTATTATTCCTGCGACAACTACGGATTAAATGAAGTGCACCTTGTATCCGTACTCAGTTGTGGTGTGCAGTCTGCCGCTCGGCGCCATCTACCCCCACAACCCGCCGCATTGGTACCTGCTCAACTCGGTTGAGTGAACTTGTGAATAGCTACATCTGTACGGATTACATGGCGCCTGAATAGTCAGTATCGAGACTCTAAAAGTAACCACATGATGGGTAAAGCTACAGAATCCCGAGTCTGGACACGACACGGTCAATCGCCACTCACAAAACTTTACCCAAGGTTTTGCGCGAAATCTCGATGGAAGACAAAGTCAGCAGTATTGATACAGAGTTGCTGCCAACTCCGGGACCCCGCTCCTTGCGAAGTTGTCTGTCTCAGGAGAAAAATGACAGTGCCATCCCGTACCCCTGGTCAGAATCGGGCGACCGGCAGGCATTCCGACCAGTCGGCAACTTTGAGCGAAGAGGGAGGGTGTGCTTGAGTCGTTGGCGGTAACATCGTCTCCGGCGCCATGGCACCTTGACATTGGGCTTGCCAATCCCAATGGAGCCAGTAGCCAATGGCAGGTTGAGAAAGGCTTCTCCGCCACTTGAAGACCGTTTATTGATACTAGTAGTTATGTACACAAGTGGTTATCGGGGTGGAGCAGCTTTTTGCCATCGGCTGTCGTATTTATCGCATAACGCTCCCCGAGATGAGTACCAGTTAATAATAAACTGTATCCCTACGGATATCCCTACGGAGTACTCGGTACCGAGAAGAAGGATAACGACGCCCGGGCCATTCTGGGGATGGGCCGTTCGCTTCGCTGTTTTGCTGCTCCACCAAACCATCTTGATGCGACTTGCTAAATCAAAAGCTTCTTTTCCCGTCTGCGCTAATAAATAAAAGCCAACTAACAATTCGGGAAGGCTGGAGGCTGGCACGCCCAGTATGTACGTATCTGGGAACGGGATTGAAAGGCACTCGGAAGCACTGAAGCAGTTACTGACTCGGTACAGATTATTATGCAGAAAACTAATTATATCTTTTTCTCCGACAGGCCTGCCTTGTCCACTGTGATGCAAAGATTTTGACCAACGACGGCGCCAGACGGCCCAGCCACCCTGCAGGCGGTCAACCGCCAGATCTGCGCGGGATACCCTCGGTCTACGTCCGGACGACTAAAAAACCCATACAAAGTTATCGCTCACGAGGACAAAAATGGCGGCAAGGCACAGTGACGGAGAATGCCTTTTTTCCATTTGCTTGTTCAAGTACAGGTACGGGGCTGGTCCCTCACTTGGGGTGGTGGTGGCGCTGCGTGTTTGTTGTCGAGACATGGTCCTTATCCTGGAACAAGCATGATCGGCGACCGACTATTACAAGCCCCAAAAAAGCAAAGTTGGCGCCGTCGCATATCCCCCCGTCAGCGAGGCAGCCTATTTCAAAACTCTCCTCTATTTACCAGCCAGTTCCCAGCACAGCGGGGAGAGGGGGGGATGATGACAGGCCGAACCCGGCATTCTGGGAAATGATTCAATTCGATCAAAGTTGCAGGGGCACTGGGCCAGTGCTTCCCCTTGTCAAGCTGCGCCATGAGGCCGACTCTCAGGCCTCCAGTACTGTCAACGGGATGATCTTTGTCCCTCGCCCCCAAATGCACCCCTCATAGCCTTGCACTAGTAGACCACCCCTTGTCCTTTAGAAGCGACGGCCACTCACCCAGAGAGCCTCCTGTGCCGCTGTGCGTACATATCCGTTGGTTTAGCAATGATGAGCGCAGGGTTGGGGAGGCATGCACCCGCGGACATGTCTGTGCGTCTTGTGTTGTGCTAGGCGTTATACTAGTTAGTACGGACTATGGTACCACCGTACCGGTTCAAGTAGAGGCCGCCATCGTTGGTTACGACGACCAGCATCGAAGCTAGACCAGTCTGAGCTACCGCCGTTCAAGGCAGAGTATTGTATTTACTGATACGGGTTTGGCGAAACGGGACAAAAAGTGGACTGATGAGGGCCACAGTTTTTGGGTTGCAACCGAAGAGATCTTGGTCGTCTGCCTGGCGCAAAGGCAAACGAGCCATTGCTAACAAACGCCCGACGACTTCTAAACCTAACTTATAAATGAAGTACGGGGTAGTCATGTTACCACTCGCGCCACTGTCAAAGGCGCGCCAAAAGCTTATGCCAAGAAATGGCTACTTGAAAAAGTGCCAATTCTCTCCATTTAATTTACGACATAAAATAGGCCAAATATACGTGAGAAACTTGCAGAGAATTTGGCAAACCAAAGTTTTCAAGATGACAGGGTAAGAGCTCTTTCCACGACGGACAGACTCGACGTTGGAAGAATGCCCATAGGGCTGCCAAGGCGGGATGACGCTGCACCATGTCGCAGACAGCAGCATAACTCTTGCATCTCCTCAACCGGGCGCGCTTAGTTTGTTGAGTAATCTGTACAGTTTCCTCAATCAGCACATCATGAGGGCGGAATCAACATATTGGACCACCTTGCCCAACGAAAAAAGAACCGCCACTTTTTTTTTTTTTTTTTTTTTTTTCCGTGTATTCGCCTTGTGACGGGTCCGTCGCCGCTCGGCAACGTGAGAATATGTCATCGTCATGCATGTCTGATAGTTGGCATGTTCGCAGCAGTCATCTGGCTGTGCCGGCGGACACGGGAGAGGGCAAGTCCTGCAGGGGCAGCTGGAAAGGCGCGCCTCGTGTCAGCAACGTGGTCAACGTGGTCAACGACACCAAGCTGATAAAAGGTAGCAAGTTGCAAGTAGAGAAAAGAAAAAAAAACAGAAAAGAAAAGGGTGTCGTGATTTAAATTCCAGACTACTGGGATTGCTATGCAACATGAACCGTGCCACGGAACATGGTTCAAGTAGAGTAAATGTTCTATCGGCGTGACTGACTGGCTTACTCGCCAAGGCGGACATGGGGACAAGATGGCGTCTCTCACAGCGTTGTACAGATTATTACTCAATCAATCCAATTCACGGCGTCGGGCATATTGCCAATAATAGCGTAAATGCCTCGTATCAAGTCGTTACGCAAAACTGCAAGGTCTCGCAGAGTATGCGATTATATTGCCCGAAACGCTCGTCAATAAACATTTCCATGAGCACAGGCCACAGAAAAGTTGAACAAGACTCATTCATCTATTATTTGATGAGAATCGCGTCCAATCCACGTTTCAGGACAACCTGTGTCGCGGCGGCGCAGTCTGCAGCTTGCGCATTCGAGGTGCGGCTCAAGGACAATCTCGCGTGGGTATTTTAACCAGTTACAAGGCTCACGAGGAGGCACTTGACGCGAATGGGGTTGGCAAACTTGCCAGACGTGCGGCCATCAACTGCTGAGACTTGGCGATGATGCAGGGGCGCTAGTCTTGCCTTGTTTCAACGGAGCTGGGCACTGGGGAAAGAGTACGGATGCCCTGTGAGGGGAAGAAGAGGGGGAGGGGGGGTTCTATCCTAGTATGAAGCTTTGAGATGAGAATCAGGGCATCTGTATGAGTGTGTGTGTGTGTGTGTATGTAGCCGTGAATGGCAACGCTGGCCAACTACCTAGATGAGATGCGAGAGATGCGAGCATACTCGTCTATCCTGTTCATCCACTGGAGCAGAAGAGACTCTGAATGCCTGCCACACCAGTCTGACCCCAGCATATCCATACTGGTTAGTTGCTTCGTACGTTGACGAATCAAAAGCCCCCATCAAATGAACCCTGGGGGGTTCCAGCAGAGTCGCAACGAGGCTGCCAGCGCGGTGTCCTTTACCATTTAC
Organism: Beauveria medogensis; assembly: GCA_030778325.1. Lineage (NCBI taxonomy): Eukaryota > Fungi > Ascomycota > Sordariomycetes > Hypocreales > Cordycipitaceae > Beauveria > Beauveria medogensis. Next base: position 23,629 of record JAPFRM010000432.1, read on the forward strand.
GGTTAGCACAGGTGGAGAATGAGCAAAGGGGGTGTGTGTGCTGCTAATGTATTATCCTTGCTGGCCATGTGTATTATTAGCAAAGCAAGGTTTAAAAACAAAATCGCCTTGGTGGCCCTCCCGAAAAATGGGGATTTGGTAAAAATGTATGTGCTTGTCTCGGGTCTTGGCCGTGGGCATCGACGAGGGCCATCCACTATCCACTGCTGATGCAACGGCGGCAGAGTAATTGCGAGCTAATAATTACTATTTCGTCCAGATCGGTACGGAGTAATCCGTAGACGACGCAGCTTTTACAAGATTTATGCCACATTACCACTGCTTGAGGTTTCTCTTGTTCTGGGGGATTTTTTTTTCTTTAAAGTCGGATTATTGCCATTGCGCGCAACGCTTCAAACAAACCACGTCAAGCTATACTGCATTGGTTCGTTGGGAGCATAAAATGTCTCTTAGTACTCTATATCCCTGCGCGACGAAATATGGTTCTGCAAGGACCCCTCAGCATTGGTTGTTGATGGCTGGTACACTAGACTATTCGTAGAGGTACCTATGTAGGTAGGTACGGATGTAGGCACGGTAGGGAGGGTATGGGGCGTGTATCTTGTCTGGGAATCCGCTAGCATGATGTTCTGGGAGCTCACCGAGTACAAGGCACCACCATCGTACCTTGAAGACGGATGGTCAATTGGTCAACTGTAATCTGTATTAGATAGCGACAAGGACCAATTTACCAATCGCTTCGCCAAATCTCACTGTGCCTCACCGCGCGTAGCGACAAGATGGAGTGAATAGATTGAACCAGTGCTGAGGCCTAGAGGGTTATAATCTCGTGCAAGTTGACCCGTGATTGGCACAGGATACCGGCCTTGGAGACTTGATATTATAAGCTTGGCAAATTGCAAATATGAATTGCTAAATGCCGCGCGGAACGCCTCGAGGCATCTCTGCCGTCATTCATGCACATTTCCGCCGCCGTCTCCCTAGGGCCAAGCCTGCAATGCAAGTGGAAGAGTAAATAAAAAGTGCCACAAGTTTTTTTCTCTTCGGGTACTCGCAAAACGCCCCTGCACGGCGGCTTTCCATGTTTGGGCGACGAGGTGCCGCCCGCCTTGATCTCCAACAGCATGGCACGGCCCATAGGCTACTACTAGTAGTAACTAGAACCAATATCATTGGCAAGGTACGGATACAGATGCCACAGAAGAGCACGCTGGAAAGCAGTCAAACCGCTGCCAAGCACAGATCATCACTAACTACCCGTTGAATCGTCAGGAGCTAATCCGTAGGTATCCGTACGTTGCAACCGAAACCCATCTTTTTGATTACACTGTGATTATTCTTGCGTCATTGAAAAGTACAAAATCACTGCAGCACTGCCAAAGATGTCGTATTGGACTGTAGGACCATGTTCATTGTCCACTTTTGTGTCTCAAAGTCAGGTATACCGTTTGCGCACCACCAACTAATATTTAACAAAGGGCTCTCAATGCAGCAACGCAACCCCTCGCACCTTCGGTTAACCGGCGGGCCCGGGCCGGCAAAGTCGGGGCCTCAATCTATAATAACACTGCGAATTAAAAAACACCTGAATATGTGGCATAATCATGTCTCGCACCCTCTCATATATACACACACTCATACACACACACACACACACATGGACACACACACACCACATAGACACACACACACACACACATCACTCCTAATGGCGAGATGGCTTCCCCTTTGTGCAACTTCTCAGCGGGACAGGGGAGTTCGGTGCGCTGTCATACTTCCATGCCCGAGGTGACACGACAGGGCCAAGACGAGGAGAATAAGACATGGCTGCTGCATGCTGCACGCTGCATACTGCATACTGCATGGAGGGGTGGGAACTGGCTGGGGTACATTGTAGCGGAATGTGGGCAGACATGTCACTGACGCATGCTACCAGTATATTAACGCACTGCTATTATCGCTGCCAGCGACATTTTCGTCTGCGCTTCATCATTAAACAAAATCCATGTATTCACTCCGTACTCCGTACTCTGTACGGATTACCTAAAAAACAATCTTCTAATTGCGATTGACAGCTGCCGAGAAATAAGGTGGTTCCACGCCTATTCACGAATCTTGAGGCAACTTTAGGCATAGCCTGAACCCCCCTCCCCCCTTGCAAAGAGTACTAGATCTCGGCCTTCGGTACCTGTAACAGTCCGGACGCTAGCAGGCCCTATCAATATGCATGATTGATGGCTTTTTGATGATCAATACCTTTGAGTCAAGACCGGGCAGTGTTTTGGTTGTTGTCGTTCAAATCTGAAAAATAAAACATTAATTTTTTTTGGCGCCAGCGCGGTATTAACAATTAACAATCCCTTTGGGTGATTTATTTTGTGCACTTTCCGGGTGATTTGTTGGCAAAAATCTGTGACATGAAATGCCTCTGAGCTGTGATGACGAGGTGTTCCATCTCACTCTTCTCCATCCAAAGCACTTGTGCATTTAATGACCCTGGCGATTTTCGAATGATGAGACGAGAGAAAGTGAAACGAGAATGCGCAAAGACAATTTTGCCCTCTCCCAACTAATTGATGGGGGCCAATTATCCAAGACAATACCGTCACTTTTCGGTAGCCTGTTTGTGTTTCATTCACACTCGCCAATTACTCCCAAAAATAATCTTCCTATATACGTATTCCACGAGACTCAGACTCGCAAGTACTCCGTGAATCTGGGTACCAAGGAAGCAGCATCTAAACGTGGCTTTTGACCATCCAGCAGTCCGAGATTGGGCAACGCGCGGATTCCTACTAGATGGGGCCGCATGGAACCAGCCTCGTCTTCTGAGCGGTGCCTTATCAAATGCCTGCAACTTGGTAGCAATTGGTGGCTTTGACAATCACGACGAGTGAATGAGGAAACGACGTCGCTACACGTTTCGATAACCCCGTACCGAGTACAAAGGATACACAGAACCGACCGCCAAAAGGAAAAAAAAAAAAAAAGATTCATCAAGATGCGCTTCGGACACTGTCCGTCGCCTGGGTGCATAAAATGCCCGGACTTTTCCCTACGCTCTGCAATATCATATCGCAAGGCTTGAGCTGAGGCTGCCGAGAGGCTTGCTCGCCTCATCGCTGAGTCTTGAGTTCCTTTTCAACGGGTGAGGAAGCCGCTCGGTTATTACGTGGGCGGCTTATCTGCATGTGTACGTACATACACCAAGAAACCTCCCCCTCCCCTCCCCTCCCCTC
>JAPFRM010000433.1:0-38215 GCA_030778325.1 Beauveria medogensis
GTGTTAATTGAGTAGGGTCAATGTCGAGGACTAGTTCTTACTCCAGATTGGAATGCTCGCTGGGATAGAGCATCGCCGGGCCAAGCAGCTGCAAAGTATGCGTGTCCAGCAGCCTATGACGCAGCGCATTGATTGAAAATGGCAGGAAAACCGTCATGGTGAATACTTTATTTCTTCACTCTTGGATATTCAAGACATATATATCACAACCCTCAGTGTTGGCCTGTGAACAACACTTTTGTTTCAAGGCCTTTCTTCATCTGCTGTAGATTGTCTGCCCAAGCCTGCTGTAGCCCTGCCGGATATATACTAGTTACTCATCACTAACCGTGCAGCTTATTGCTAAGATTCTCTCTGCCAAAACTACGAAAAGACCAAAAACTTCCATATTCAAAGTCCAATATGCTATCTTCAAACATTCATTCCATTGTTTCGGGCGGGGCTTTCGACTGCAAGTGAGACATGACGTCAAGACCGTTGAGGTGAATTTCAAGTGTCATCAAAGCATGCATGCGACGACGCTCAGCGAATAAATCATCTTCCAAAGAAGAGCGAATGCATTGTTTTCAACCAGCCCCTTTTAAAACAGAATAGGCTCCATGTTCGGGCCGTGTGTGCTCCCCCCTGCTACGCGGCTACTGTCCCCTTGTGTGTCCGATACGTTGGTTTGCCGAGTGTAGAAGATTGTTGAAGTTTGAGGCAGCTACCGACTGATGGCCATTGTATTCGTGTTCGGGCGCTTCAATCTCAAAGGTGGAAACAGAGTCCTTTTGGCAAGTGAGTCAATATTATGTATGCCTGTGTCAGAAATGCCTCCAGTTTACCGAGTCGGACAATAGCATGCTACCGTAGCCTGGCACATCTAACCGCGTGTACTGCCCGCAATGAGTCTTGGTGCGTCGAGAGGAAAAAAGTAATTCTTACTGAGTGAGGTGCCGCGCTTGCCTTGGCTGACTTGCAACCCAGCTGCTGTCGGAAAGATACGAATGAATAGTAGAGCATGTAAATGAAGCACATGACGGCCCAAGGCAACAGTAAAACACTGTCGGTTGCCGATGCAGGGAGAGACTAGCACAAATGTGAAAGTTTTCTTGCACAGAAGAAATATTAAAACCGCTAGTGCTTACATTTGGGTTTGTTCAAAACCGTGTGAATTGAAAGCGATACGGTTACGAAAAGTACGTGTCAGTCTTGACACACAACGTCTCGGCAGGGATATCTTGCCAAAAGGGTCAAAGTATGCCCGCCACGTTGGGCACCGCCATTACACCAGAATGACTTCATGCTGCAACGACGTCAACTAAAACGGCAAAGCCCCGTTGAATGCATGCTTGTGTGCCTGGAGAACAAAGGAAAAAAAGGCGGCGTCATTAGTTTACTACCCTTCAGACAATGAAAGCAACTACTACCCCATAATCAGGATGACGCCAAGAGCTACGACAATTCTGCAAGTTTGCTAAATGATTAATTAGCTCTGAGAATATCATTTTACTAATTATAAAACTGAATCAACGCTCTTGTTTCTCTATTCTCAAGTTTTTGTTCAACACGTTTTAAATGATCAACTATTGTGCATTCAGCCATGCCGGACGTCATGTGCCCAGCGGCAGCCTCCGATCATTTTGAGATGGACCTTGCATGGGCTGAGACGTAAGGATTCGCCGCCCCAACACAGCTTCCATGACGTGTGCATCCAAGTAAAGCTGTCTATCGTCTTGCGCAATACAAGCGGTGAATGGGGCCACAAGCATGAGCTGGGACGCGGCAGAACAGCCGAATCGCGGCAGACATCCAAGAAATCAACCATCTTGTATTGAACAAGAACAGTGTGGATGTTTTGGAACAGTTGCAAAAGTTGATGTAATAGATGATGAATGTGCGCGACTGAAAAAGGACATGACGTCTTTGGGAGGTCGTGATGCTGTTGACCCGTCATGTAAAATGTCAGCCTATCCGCCCCAACGTCGACTATTCCTTGCCTTTTTTAAAACTATATATAGCTCAAAATTAGTACTATACGATACAGCTGCTTCAATCATTCACTTTACTTTCCCGCCGATTTATCAAAAAGAGCAAACAAGGATTCATAAACACCATGGCTGATACCAATCCCGGAAACTTTGCCAACCGGTGAGAATCATCCTCTACAAAAAAGCACACACATTATCAAAAAAAAAAACACTAATGACGGTCTACTCCAGACCCAAAGAAGAAGTGCAAGCAATTGCGTCCAAGGGAGGCCAAGCCAGCCACAACAGCGGCTTCGCCAGCATGGATCCCGACAAGCAGGTATGTGTGAACTTGCAAGGAGACGTTTTCTGCGCGTAAAGGCGCGCCACGAGGAAAACATTTTATGCCAACAAGAAATCATGTGTAGCGGGAAATTGCTTCCAAGGGTGGCCAGGCATCTGGAGGCTCGTTTGAGCCAGGCAGTGACAAGGCTCGAGAGGCAGGCCGCAAGGGGGGATCCAAGTAGTTGCTGCTTCGACGGCAGGCAACTCAGCTAGGATAGAATGGCGACGACGCTTTCTTTTCAATGAAAACGCGCTGCAATTTGCCTCGATTTGGGAATCATCTCCTTTACTTCCGTGAGACGATGCTTTGAATTTTGAGATGTAGGCTTAAACACTGCCAGTGAGGCTGTAGTGATTATGCATCTCTAATAAGGGAATCGTGTTCCCACTGGTTCAGCTGCTGTTGGCGACACTGTATCCTGATCTCTTGCCGGGGAACTTCTTTTATTAAAAAAAAAACATTGCCTGCCATGCATTGGCAATCCTCATGCTTGTTTCCCACAGTTCATCTGGTTGTGTTCCTAGTCATGAGAAATTCTGGATCGGCTTCCTGAATGATAGTGATTAGAAGGATGATGAGAAAAAAAAAGACGATTCAAGAGAGGGAAAAACCTGGGGATAGTATAATTATGACGACAATTTCTCAGTAATCGTCATCTTCACTACGCAATGCAACGAGCGCTGCGTACAATCTCACCCAACTTCCACTGAATGGCGCTCACATACAGTCACAGTCACGCAGTCACATTTGATAAGTGGAAAATTATATTCATAAAATAGCGCATAGCAGGGCCCATAGTCCTTATATCCCACATTTTTGGTTCTTTTGCAGCAAAAAAGCAAGAGGGGGAAACTGGACATACTATAATTCTTCATCCTCTTCGATTCCTCGCAGAGGACAATGTATCGTTTCGTGCGACACATGGCACGTCGAGCAAAGGGCCAAATTGCACTGCGGACAGTTGAATTCAAACTCATCCGTCGGTTTGACGCCCGCTGGCGTCATCTTGACCCTGTAGACCTGCTCGCAGGTGTTTGTCGGACATAGGCGGTACTGCTCCGGGTTCTGGCTCACAAACGTCTTGAACATGCGTTCGAGAATGAGCTCGAGCGCAAAAGAAGAAACATTCTCCTGAATGTTGGTCATGGTCAGCAGCTTCATGCATTTACCACCGTCGCCATAACAGCGAATGGCCGGCTCGGGCACAGGAGTCCCCGCGCCTGAGAAGCACATGTCTTCGAAGCAGGTGGTGCAGTACTGATGGCCGCAGCCCGTGCGGACAGGATATTCTGCGTCAAGACCACAAAGGTTGCACTGGCCAGGTTGTATGCTCCATTTCGGGTTCGGGTTCTTGTAGCGGTGGTCCCAATAATTCTGCGCATTCTGGAGATCGTGATCAGTACCGCTAATGATCAAGCGGCGCGGCTGCGAAGCAATGTCCAGCGCGACCTTGTCTCGGCCAACAGTCCTGCCCAGATCCTGGTAGCCACCAGCAAGGAGCCATCGAAGTGCGTCTCCATCATGATGATCGATAGGAATGGAGAATTCGCAGCGTGGATCTCCATTGCACAATTTGGCAATCTGTTCCCGTGCTAATCCAAACATTGCTCGGGGTCCGAGCAGTCGTAGGGTGCGCCTTTGTTTGTCACACAAGACCAAGACCCCCAAGTCATGCTCAATTTTCCGCATTTCATGGTAGGCCCAGGCCTTGGTAGCAAGTGAGGCCGACCACAGCGGCGCGCCATGTTCGCACAGCAGTTCTCCCGCAGTAACAGTTTCAAAGGCGACTTGAGCTTTCACCACCTTGTCATGGATCTGGCCTTCGAACTTTATATGCCTAAATGGCTTTTTTTCCTTTGATATGGTAGTATACACCCAGTCTTCTTTCCAGTCGCCGTAGAGAGCTTCAATATCTTGGGATGCTGCCGTAAATATATGATTGGGGATGCACATCCGAATGGTAGAGACCTGCTGCACAGTAAGCTTTCCCTGGGGGAAGAACTGAAGAGGCTGCTCGTCAAATTCTTGCACAGCCGATATTGCATGTTCAATGTCCACGAATCGAACAGTCAGCTTAGAACGCCGACTTTGACTCGAGGACCCGGTAGTGACAAAGGGGTCCATTGGTCCAACCGTTGACAAGTTCCTCATGATTTGATCTACTGACGCTTCCAGCGGGTTGCTGTAAGAAGCCCAGCTCATATGTACGTTGAGGGGCCGGGATGATTCGTCAATCTCCTCTATGATGTCGTTTCGATTCGCAGATACAGGGACGTTGTCAATCTTGAGCTTCCACATGATAGTGTCGGTGTCGGGACCATCACTGGGCTGCGGACGTGATGGCCTGACTCTGGATTTAGAGACTCGGTAGACGCCTGTGCCAAACTTTGCAAAAGCTTCCCAAGCCGGGTCTCGAGACGCAAAGCTGAGCGTAACGGTCCGGCTCGGCTTATGCCAGGAGCAGCTCACCTTATTTCTGCTAATGATGTTGAACCTAGCGGCTCTATGATGTACAGGGATGACGCGATCTGCGTCACATTCGGTACTCTGATCCTCTCTCACAGCAGTGATGAGCTCAGTTGCAATATTGGAGTCATTTAAGGTGACGTCTGCCGCAACGTGACCCCCGTATGCAGACAGTAAATGAATGTTTGCCTCCATGACCCGGACGCCAATATAGTTATGAATAAGTTCTGCTACTGTAGAAGTAGTGGAATCTTGAGGCAGCTTGGAGAGACGGACTGCCACGGTATCCCAGGGCAGGGCAACAGTGGCAACAGTAGCTCCCTCGCCAAAGGTGACGTAGACACCTTTGAGGTGGCGGATCCAGGCCGCCTCAGGGGCAGCGATCTAGTATAGATGTTAATATGGTTATTTTTCTATTGTTTCAAGACTAGCTCAACTGTTTAATACCTCTTCCTGGGATGTTAGTTCCTCTGCTTCGGTGATTTTTGGGGTCACATGAGAATTGCTGCGGGACCAGGCAACGGGTAGAGGTTGGGGATAGTCTGCGGACCAAGACTCGTTGGACCAAGTGTTGTTGGGCCAATAATTGCTGGGCCAAAAGCTGTTGGAAGGTGTGAAGCGATGGCGCACTGGTACAAAACTGGCGCCGATCCTTGCAAGGCCTTCTGTTTGCTCGGCATGAATATAGTTGCAACTGGCCCCGCGGATACAGTTGCCCTGTCCGCGCTTGTAGAATGCGCACTCGAGCGTATTGGTAAAATATTGAGGCTCCATGATGACTGAAGATTGTGCTGATGAATTTGAACTGGGCCGGAGGGTTGGGGTGGTGCGGGCTCGGCCATTCTTTTATAGCAAGGCGAGATGGTTCGCGTAACTAGGTGCTCGTATTAAGTTCCAGCACAGAAGCACACCCCATTCGTGCTCCGGAGAGAGTCGACAGCGAATCATTTGCCTTGTGTGCGAGCAAGCCAAGAAAAAAAGACGGGCGGCGGCCGAAATAAACGAAGGGAGAAGCTCTTTCGGTGAGGCCATGTGAAACGTCAGACAGTTGGTACAACACGACTACGGCTGGTGGATGCGGGTGAGGTGCGCCATTGCACTTGAGCACTATACAACTTGTGAGCTGGTTGTGAGACGCTGAGTGCTGGTCAAAGTTATACGCGATGATCACGGGCGGCTAGCTGGTTGAGATGATTTGGATGTAGAGGCAGACGATGTGTCGAGAGACGCATTGTAGCGCTTGAATTGAAGAGCTGGAGAAAAGGAACGGATGTCTGTTGAGAAGTAGATTGGTAAATAGAAGCCCGAATAGATGGCATGGACGCTGTATCGCGATGGTGATGCTTGGGGGATGTTGTTTGCGGGACGTGGGACGAGGTCGCGGCTGGCAGCTGGTGATAAGGTTGCGCGGCTGTTGGTCACAGTCACGGTCGAAACGGAACCTGCCACGACAGGCAAAAGTGATTGACACCACGTAAATGTCACGTCGTACACGTGTATTTCGTGTGTTGATTTTTTGAATCAGGTTTCCTTTATGCAGAAGATTCCATTTTCATGCGTGTTTTGAAACGCTGCAAACGCGTCAACGCACAACATTGTTATCAGGTCACAAACGGGTGAAAGTTGCTTTTTTCTGTTGTCTGTCACCTCGGAGCATATTCTGTAAGTGAGAAAAAAAGCAATTATAGGCACGTGCGATCGGCTATCGAGAATACGGATACATAGTTGGGGCTAAATCAGACATTGAGATTGCGAAGCAGTTGAAGCAGGGGAATGGCCGTGCAGACACAGCTGTAGGCGTTCCGCGGTGCGAAAAGCCGTTGGCGATTTGAAAAATTTGATGCTAGAATTCTTGCAGCGAGCAAAACTGTGGCACGCTGAAGCTTGCGTCATCACGGCACTGTTGCTATCTACCTATGCTGTTACGCTACGGCATTCTGCTGCGGCATTCTACTACGGCATTATGCAGAATAAAATCCGCGGGCCGCTGTAATCGCCGTCCGCGGCCTCAATCAGCCTTTCGGCCCGGAGCCTGCCGTTCCTACTCACAACATATCTTGGAGCATTTTGCACCCTACTAGAATTACATGAGCTTTTTGCTTGACCGAGGAAACAACAGTAGCATCTTGTTCAATCTCTGTCATTCAGATACGGAATAATCATGCCAGGGCTTGTATTCGTTCAGGCGTCTTTTTTTTTTTTTTTTTTTTTTTTGGCGTGACAATTGAAGCATCCTTCCAGGGGCCTTTCCGCTAAGACAGGGACCCATGGTCCGCTAAATATCTCCGTACTACGGAGTTTCTTTTGTCGCCGTCATTCAAAGGCTGTCACAATTTTTGCATACTCGATTGACCTCAAACAATATATTTCGTAAATATTTCAAGAACTGCCGCTTCAACAGATATTCAAATGAAAATCTTTAAAAAGAAAAAAAAAAGAAGAAGAAATTCCCCTCGAACAATCTGTTCCGCTGCCCAATGCCATTCCTGACGAGATCGCTGCCAAGCGGAACCCCCGGTCTTGGCCGCTTTCGGGTTCGTCGGAACGACGTCATCATCGTTAGATAGCTTGTGCTTGGGTGCTTGGTCGACCTCGTAACTAGCTGCCGCCATTCGAGCAAAATTCCCCTGCTTATCACCAACCCTTGCCAGCCATCATTGCTGCGCTTTTCACTAGCTTCGCTTTAAATATCTCTCCTCTGCCCATCACTCATCTACAACCTCATATTCCACCATCAATTGAACGCATCGCAGGCGAAACCCCCCCCCCTCGTGTCGGCCCATCTTGTCCTCCCACCAGCCGCTTCTTTCCACCTCTTCCTCCGCGCCTCTACAACACACGCCGCATCCCTTCCATCATGGCTGCCAAGCAGGACAAGACGCCCGACTTTACCCTCCCCGACTATCTGAAGTTCTTCAGTGCCGGCGCGCTGGCCGCGACCTTGACTCATGGCGTGCGTGTTTTCCCCCCAAATTCCCTCCCGGACCCCCCAACTGGCAGCTAACCAGCACCACCCAAATAGGCCGCCACGCCCATCGACGTCGTCAAGACGCGCATCCAGGTCGACGACTCCCTCAAGGGCTACAACATGATCCGCGCCGGCCGCACCATTGTCGCCAAGGAGGGCGCCTCGGCCCTCCTCACCGGCTTCGGCCCGACAGCCGTCGGCTACCTTGTGCAAGGCGGCGGGAAATTCGCCGGTTACGAGTTCTTCAAGAAAAAGTACATTGACCTCGCCGGCGGGCCCGAACGCGCCGTCCCCCACCGCACCGCCGTCTACCTCGGCGCCAGCGCCACCGCCGAGTTCTTTGCCGACATTGCCCTCTGCCCGCTCGAGGCCACCCGCATCCGCCTCGTCTCGCAGCGCGGCTACGCCAACGGCCTCACCTCGGGCTTCATGCGCATGGCCCGCGAGGAAGGGTTCCGCGGCTTCTACTCGGGCTTTGTCCCGCTGCTCTTCAAGCAGGTCCCCTACGCCGTCGGCCAGTTCACCGTCCACGAGGCTGTCAACGAGGTCATCTACCGCGCCATTGGCACCGAGCGCAAGGCCGCCCTCACCCAGCTGCAAAGCACGGGCATCGAGCTCACCTCGGGCATCGCCGCCGGTGTCGCCGCCGCCGTCCTGTCCCACCCGGCCGACACCCTGCTCTCCGCCATCAACAAGGGCGCCGGTGACCCCAAGCAGGGCGCCACCAGCCGCATGTTCCAGCTCGCCCGCGAGTTTGGGCCCGTGAGGCTGCTCACCAGTGGTCTGGCGCCTCGTGTCGTCATGACCTGCGGTCTGGTCTCTGGCCAGTTTGTCATTTATGCTCAATGCAAGGCTCTCACGGGCGCACCGCCCAGTATCGAGATTCACAAGGAAGCGTCGCTTTGATTTTCTTGACGAGTCATTGGGGGGTTTTTTTTTCTTCTGTGTAGGGCGTTTACTGCGTTTGGGCGGCTTGATGATGGAACATGTCATGGCAAAGAATATCGGGCGCGCCAAGAAACGGCGGCCGAGAAAACTTTCATGCGAGCTAAAATCACATAGATGAGAGCAATGTATTTGATAAAAGCTTTTAGGCCTTTCCAAGTTGGCATCGTGTGCGTTCCGTGGCGGCAAATGGACGTGGCATCACTTCTCCATTGCCGGCTGGCGAATTGTTGATCTTTCTGCGTCACGAACTACCTAGACTTGGAAAGTTCAGCAAAGGAATCTGAAGCTAAACGCTACCACACGACCGCTTGTGTAATAGGGCACCAGCTGGAGCTCGTTTGTAGCCACACTTTTCATGGATGAGTATCTACTTTTAAATCCCTGGCCAAATACACCGGTGTACAAGTGGCCAGTTGCCTTTTACGGATGAAACCAAGTATCACCGTGCAGTCATCCGCAGCATATGTCTGGTACATGTTAAAACCGCAGCTCACCCACCTGCTGAAGCGGTGTCCGTCATGGAAACCCAGCCGTTGTGTCCTCGCAGTCAAGGTGATTTTGGATTAGTTACGGCTTCGGAAATGAAGCGCCCACAAGTCCTGTACTTGTCAGCATTGCCCGTCTCGATGAGAGTTGCACCGCAAGTCTGGACGATTCAAACCCACGGACAAGCATGTACAACAAACAAAATCTAGGCAACACACGAAAGCACAGCAAATGCACGTCAAGGAGCCGCAGATCCGGCTATCCTTGCGTGCCGGCTACCATGATTACTTGGACCCTCTGCAGATCTGGCAAGGACGCAGTGCATGTCCAAAAGAGGGTAAGCCGCGGCGGCGCTTGTACATGTTGCGACGGCGGCGCTCTGTTGTCAGAGTAACATTGGTGTGACGGCCATCGTTGATCAAGAGCCATATGACATTAACACCGAGCAGGTGAAGAGTGGGGGGGATGACAGGGCCGCTTTCTTATGAGGATTGGAGCTGAGCAGTGTGGCTGCCATGCTCTCAAACGATTCAGCCAAGTTATTAGTTATTAGAGCATATTTGCAAGCTTTATTAGTCTTATTCGTGCATGCCCCCGAAGCGGTCGGGCCGTTGCTTCATTTCGACTCTCTTCCTCAAACCCGTCGGGACGGCCTGTCGCAGAGTGTACAGGGAGCAACAAGGTTATTTGCCTATATCGACTCCACTAGTCAATGCCCCTTGTTTATTAGTACGATACAACGTTTCCTTGGGTCTCGACTTTGTGAGCCACGCAAATGCTTGAGGCGGAAGTTGCTCCGTTGCCCCGCACTCTTGCGAGCGCCACTGAAAGCAAGGTCGGAAGCAGGTGGGAACATTGTGCAGAAGCCACTGACAATTTCTGTTGGCTGGCTGGCAAAGCTGGCAACTGGCAACTGGCAAATGGATGCTACGAATTGCCTAGAACTACTAGAGGCCAATGGTCCCGTAATTGCTCGTGAAGGGTAGTATGCATCGCCCGGCCTGCAACCCATTGGCCAATTCAACGACGAGCCCTGGCTTCAAGATAAACGAGGCTACTGTTGGGGGTCTTGGGACAAGAACCCCTACGAATCGGTTAGAAAAAAAAGTACGGATACCGCGACCGTCGTTCCTATGTTTTTTTGTCGGCGACTCATTTCTGCCAAAGTCCTGCCGGGTGTCATTGACATTTATTTCCAGTGGCTTGATGGGCCCAGCCTTGGCCGCCGTAAAACATCGTCGCCCCAAGCAAGCTACCGTTGTGCTGACAGTCAAAGTGCTGGTACGAGTGGACCATCGATACTAGAGCGCAGCAGCCAGGTCATGCGATGACCAGCGTCTGCCATGTGTTTGGTGCGGATAATTACAAGGCTTGCAGGGTGCAGGGCAGCAGCTCGGAGCAAAGTTGCACCCATCGGACCTTCTGTGGAGATGTGGCGGGTTGAGATCGTCACTGCTGTCAACGGCTGGCCGGGTGCGGTGTGGCTTTGTTGGTGCTAGACTCTGTGAGCGTGTTGCCAGTCGTCGCAGCAAAGGTCGAGCGGCACACTGGTCAAATTACTGCACTAATTAGTTAGCGGGCCCAGACCGGTGCTAATAAGGCTGGCCTGGGAATCAATGGTGCTGGCCGTGGTGAAGGGTCGTGCGGGTCGTGCGGCGGCTGGAGGAGAAACAATCTCTCGGTATTCGTGCTTGTATGCTTCATGAATAGACAGGCGTAGCAAGGGCGCAGCAGTATAATGGGAGTCACCGTATTCGTGTTGTATCAAGGCGACGGTAGAGCATGGCATTTCGCCTCGTGTATATCCTGGAGAAGAAAAAGTTAGTTTTACTTGCAGTCCGCAGTTGGCAACAGAGCCGAACGTAGCCTTGCCTGAAGCCCCAACACTGATGGAACCAGCGCCCCGTGACTGGCCAACATGCCCTCCTCCTAGCTGATTGGTTGGAGAGGGTTGCGTGTGTGATGTGAATTACTTGGAGGTTTGCTTCCTCTGCTGCTTTGCTCTGCTGGCACAGTTTGCAGTCCCCGACAGCATCCCCGCTCGGGTGTTGCCCAACCGGAGCCGAAGTTGCCAAGGCGGGCCGCTGGCGTAGGGCCGAGCTGCGAGAAGAGCTGCCTTCCAAGCACAGTGATTGGCGTGCGTGGCGTAAGCCATGGTGGAGAGAGATGGCTTTTTTTTTTCCCGGTCGAATGTAAAGCATCGAGGCAGGAAAGCAAAAAAAGCCTAGCAAGCTAAGCGTGCGAAACTATCGAGGCGAAAAGTTAAAAGACGCGGCTGAGAATATATATTTGCTTGTATCGAGAAATCCCAAGTCCCTGGGTTGGTGCGAACACCATACTCATTTAAGCCGTTCGGGGAACCATCCAGAAACCACGTTTCTGGGGCAAGTATCCTCCCCCGCAGTGACGATCAACAGATGATCAGCAACAGCGAGACAACGAGACAAAGGAATCCCTTGTTCCAGAAGAGACACTTACAGTGCATTCAGGCCAGACACCACATGGATCAATGAGCAGCTAGTGAAAAGTTGTCACTTCAGTGCTTTCATTGTGGCAACAAGGTCGTCCGCAGCCTTGGAGAGCGCCTCTGACGTTGACCCAAAATCTCGAAATGCACCGTGTTTGGTGCCTCTTCTCGACATGGCTGCTGGACGGTCTAATTCTCGGCGTCATGCACTCCATGTCGTGAGCTTTTCGGGCTTGGTCGATCCCTTCCTCCCCCCCCCCCCTTCCCTCCCTCCCCTTCGTGGCTTGCCACGCCCCCCCGACCCCGGTCGTCGCGAGCTGGACAACTCGTGGTTAGCCCCCAAGCTGGTGACTCTGCCATCAACTCAGCGGCCGCTAGCCTGTGGGTGTCACGGACAGACTTGCAGTTTTTAGGTACGGTACGCAGTAGAATACGAGTGCGGCTGTCGTACACGGGTGTCGCATGAGAAGAGGGGTTTAGGAGCAGCGGCGTCTGACACTCAGCCTCACGTCATTCGTTAACTTTGCCAGAGAGATGGACTCGTTAGCATCGTGAATTCTTCAACCGTACGATATGCGTGCTAGAGTGACGCAACTTCTCGTTTCGCACAAGGGAAGATGCAGCACGAGGCTTTCGAAATTGGCATTGGGTAAATGTAAAGAGTTGGATGCGGAAATTCAGGTGGAGTCACAAAAAAAAAGGCTGCGCGGGGCCATTTGAACATTTGGGGGTGGGGGTGGGGGGTGGCTCAGTAATTATCTACAAGGAGGAAACTTTTTGCCCTCTGAAAAAATAAGCCATGGCAGAGAATTAGCCATAATTGATAGTATGACGGCCAAGGTAAAACTATATCTTTAGGTATTTATTTTCCTTGTTGTCTGGGTTATCTTCTTTGGGGGACCACTGCATGCGCTGGCTGGCTTATTATTCCGGTACACCACCATCATCACCCCCACAATACACTAAAAAACTCGGTCCCACACCATCCTCTCGCCTAACTAGATGTTGTTATTCCCCCAAAAGTCGGCTTAACTTATAAAGCCTACACTACGGATTAGGCTCGGCCGTTCTGGGTCCCCTGCTCCTGCCCGCACGCGTCTTCTCCAAATGGAAGCTCGCAGCCAACTAACCTTCCTGCTGCGAGTATTAATCCTGCTTATATTCCATGGGAAACGCCCCCTCCCCCCCCCATGGTCCGCGTGAGCATCCTAACATCCAGCTTCTCACCTTTTTCGTGCTGATCCCTGCCGCCATCTCTTTTTACTTTTTAATTCTTCGTATTCCTATAAAGAGCACCGCTTCCCACTCCCGCCCCTACTACTACCTCTCGCCTCGGTTCCTTTTTTCCTGCATGTTGTCGACTCGTTGACGGACGGCGACAACTTCAGTTCTAGGCGCAAGTAACCTTTTTTCATCTAATCACCTATTACCACCTCCAAAGAGAGCTTGGCTCTCCCCCTCGACCATGCCCATCGGCAATTTATACGTCATTGCAGGCGTCTCCGTCGTTGGAGGCGCCCTGTTTGGCTTTGACATCTCATCCATGTCGGCCCAGCTCGGCGAGCAGTCGTACAACTGCTACTTCAACGACGGTCCCAAAGGCCCTCCTTTTACACAGGAAGCATGCAGCGGACCCAAGCCGCTCACTCAGGGCGGTATCGTGGCCTCAATGGCTGCTGGATCTTGGCTCGGTGCCCTCATTTCTGGTATTCTTTCAGATCGCTTGGGCCGAAAAAAGTCCATCATGATTGGTGCCGTCATTTGGTAAGCGCAAGCCCTCAACTAATCGAGTGGCAAGATGACATCTAACACCACATCAGGGTAATTGGCTCTATTCTTTGCTCTGCAGCCCAGAACAAGGGCATGCTCATCGTCGGCCGTATCATCAACGGTCTCTCCGTCGGTATCGAGTCCGCCCAGGTCCCAGTCTACATTGCCGAGATCTCACCCCCCTCCAAGCGTGGCCGCTTCATCGGTTTCCAGCAATGGGCCATTACCTGGGGCATCCTCATCATGTATTACATCTCGTACGGCTGCGCCCAGATTGGCAAGAACGAGTGGAACGACCACACCACCGCCAACTGGCGTGTACCCTGGGCTCTTCAGATGATCCCCGCCATCTTCCTCTTCTTCATGATGATGCCCCTTCCCGAGTCTCCTCGCTGGCTCGCGCGCAAGGACCGCTGGGAGGAGTGCCACGACGTTCTCACCCTTGTCCACGGTCAGGGTGACCCGAACCATCCCTTTGTCTCGTACGAACTGCAGGACATCAAAGATATGTGCGAGTTTGAGCGCCGTCATGCTGATGTCACGTATCTCGATCTTTTCAAGCCAAGGATGTTTAACCGAACTGTCATTGGTCTGTTTACACAGATTTGGTCACAGCTGTGCGGCATGAACGTCATGATGTACTACATTACCTACATTTTCGAAATGGCTGGCTACACTGGCAACGCCAACTTGCTCGCCTCTTCGATTCAGTACATTATCAACGTCCTCATGACCGTTCCCGCGCTGCTATGGGCGGACAGATGGGGCCGTCGCAAGACCATGCTCATCGGCTCTACCCTCATGGGTATCTGGATGTTTATGAACGCTGGCCTGCTTGCTACACACGCCGAAATCATCCCGAGAAGTGAACGCAAGCAAGATGTCCTGTCCATGAAGGTCTCTGGCGCACCTGCCAAGGCGCTTATTGCCGGAACGTACCTCTTCGTTGCCTCTTTCGCTCCCACTTGGGGTCCCGCATCCTGGACCTACCCTCCCGAGCTGTTTCCCCTCCGTCTTCGCAGCAAGGGTGTCGCTCTATCCACTTCCGGAAACTGGGCGTTCAACACGGCGCTCGGCCTCTTCACCCCTCCTGCATTTGCCAACATTGCCTGGAAGGCCTACATTGTCTTTGCCGTCTTTAATGTTGCGGCATTCGTCCACGTCTTTTTCGGCTTCCCCGAGACGGCCGGCAAGACCCTTGAAGAAACCGAGGCCATGTTTGAGGACCCCAAGGGTATCCCGTACATTGGTACCCCTGCCTGGAAGACTCATCCTGTCACTGGCCGCATGCGCAAGGCTGAGCACGGCGACATTGAGGCGGCTGCGGCCAAGACTGCCGACATTGAAAAGCCCCACACTCCTCCTGTAGAGGAGCATGAGGTTTCCCCCAAGCAGTAAATGAACAGGAGAAGCTGTGGTGTAAGTTAATACCCGGCGCTGCTGGTCAGTTTCCACTTGACACAGAAGTTTGATGGTTGGATAATGTTGGTTGTTATGCGGATGGTTAACAGTACTTGCTTTATTTTGTTTACAACGATACCAATAGGCCATGATTTTGAGTATTATTCCCTTGCCGACCAGCTGTGATTACACGCGCCATCCATGAGTTGTGGCGCCAGAGACTTGATTGAATAGGTAATGATGTAGGTGTACGCTCCTCGCGAGCAACGCTCACGAGACTCGTAAAAATCTTTTGACTTTTTAAAAGAGATGAAGAAAAGATAGACCCAGACTCATGTGCTTCTTGTGACTGACCAGCAGCAAGTTATTGTTTCTGGGCCGCCGCAGCAGTGGTCCCCGTCCAGTTGTACTTGTTTGGTAGTCGCAAGTAGGTAGCAGTCTCGCAACGTCGCTGAATGCAGAATGCTCCCACATAATTTTCGACCAACACTGGTCTAGAATGTTGAATAGTAGTTGGCTCGCCTCATTTAGTTCTCTGTCTCTGTTTTTTTCTTATTTCTCAAATCGAATATCTGCGGAAGATTGTGGTTTAAGGGTACACCATGGCTTGATCCGACAGCGCATGCATGCATACCTACTTTGCTAGGCCATTGAGTGACACATGCTGCGACCATTTCAAGGCAACAAGGCGAATCGAAAAAAATAAGCTAAAAATAAAGGCAAAATGAATAACAAGCCAGGCGCGTTTTGATTTACCATACCACGCTGCCTGGTCGTGATTCGTCTCAGTATATTCGCAACTACCGGGTAGTTGGCGCACACTCCGGCGCGCCCAACGATTTCTTTCGGGCTTCAATGTCACTCACACTTTTTACGATGTAATGCCCATCTGACAAGCCTTTTGCGAAACACATTTTTTTTTTTCTTTTGGCCCAACCTTGTCCTCTATATTCGTGCACTGCTCGTTGGGCGCATTCTCTGAGGCGCAACGCCGCAGCTTACACACGTCACCAGGCCGCCAGCAGCGGAATTAACTAGTTAGTTTGTTGCCTGGTTTCGCTCATGCAGTTTCCCCCAAATCCGTCTTACCAGTTGTCCCACTTTGCGAGCCCATCCACATTCCTCCACCATCACCAACGTCGTCTCAACTCTTTCCTTTCCGTCTCTTTTTTCCATTTCGCACGACGACTTTTTTTCTCTCTGCCATCACCGGCTCGCACCCATCTCGGCCTTTTTTTTTTTTTTTTTTTTTTCTTCATCCTTTCGCCCATCGATCCGATTTTGTTCCCCCCTCTCCTCCGTCTCTCCAAACAATCCCGAAGCGCCGAGCGAAACATACACATACACAGACACCCCGCATCGTACAAACCATGACCAGCAGCAGAGACCGCCGCGTCGCCAAGGAGCTCGCCGATATCCAGGCTGATAAGGACTCCTCCGGCGTCTTCGCCGCCCCCGCCGACGGCGTCTCCTTGCGCTCTCTCGTCGGCATCTTCCCCGCGCCTCCCGACACGCCCTACGCCGGCGGCACCTACGAAGTCGATGTCGAGATTCCCGATAGCTATCCCTTTAAGCCGCCAAAGATGCGCCTCAAAACCAAAATCTGGCATCCCAACGTCTCTTCTCAAACTGTATGATCTTTTCTTCTTTCTTTTTTTCCTTTTTTTTTTTCTTTTTTTAGCTCTCGTCCTTTTTTCAAACCCAAACTGCCTGCCCGGCTAACACTCAACTCAACAAAGCTCCGTTCACTGGATTGTGCCCACCATTGGTGGCGGTGTCTTGTCCGCCAACATGCTGCTCGTCTTCGTCGCCTACTTCAACTACCTCGTCGACGTCTACCTCATGTACGCCGCTTCCGCCCTTGCCGCCAACACCGTTGTCCGATCCGCCGGCGGTGCTGCCGCGCCGCTATTCACGCGTCAAATGTTCACCGCCATGGGCATTGGCGGCGGCGGCTCTCTGGTCGGCGGCGTAGGCGCGCTTCTCGCCATTATCCCATTTCTCTTTTACAAATACGGCCCGCAGATTCGCGCGAGAAGCAAGTTCTCGCCGACAGGCTTAAAGTCCAAGGAGCAGAATGCCCAGTTTAGAAACGGTCCTGATGAAGAGAGCGCTCTAGAAACGACATCAAACGAGGGCTCAAGTCGAGCAGTCGGGATTGGGGAGCAGGAAAAGTAGGTCACGATGCGGGCATCATGACGGTGGTGCCAAGGGAGATGCAACCCAATTGTTGTTGCTTTCTGGAATAAGATTCGCACACATATATCATCATCCATAGAATCTTACACATAGAGTATAGCATTTTGTCCCTGTGACTGGTTCCCAAGTTTCGGTCCTCGTCATGTGTATGCCATGTGATACTTTTGGTCTTGCTTCAGGGTCAAGCCCACAGTCATCAACATGTATTTACGACAAGCGACTTCTAGTTCGACTCGCCAAAATGGACGTGGAACAGGAGACCACAAGTAAACAACAAGAGTCGATTCAAACTAATTTCGTTATCCATCTATATGCTAGTTATAGTTGCTAATTCAGCTCCTCCTGAATCTTCTTCCACGACCGCTGCAGATCCGTCGCCCTCTCCTCCTGAACAGCCCGCTGAACCACTTCCCTCAGCTTGCTCTTTCCATCCGCCCTTGTCCCAAAAACGCCAGCCTCTTGCGCCTTGAGCGCCGCCGCCACGGCCTCGATGCGCTGCACGCGCTGCGGATGCGTGCCCGTCTCCGCCTTGTCCAGGTTCAGGCTATCCAGGTACGCCGAAAAGGTAGCAGCGCTGTCCGTTGTCCCAGTGCGAGCGCTCTTCAGCTCGGCGGCTTCCGTCATCAAGTCGGCGACGCACTTGTACCAGACTTCGCGCTTGATTGAGCCGAATTTCGGGTGAGATAGGTACGGCTGCAACGTCTTGATGACCGAGGCGGCGACGAGAGCGACGTCGCGTGACGGTGAGCGCGTGTAGCCGCGTGCAATCGCCTCAAGGCCGTTCTGCGCCGTGTCCAGACCCTTGTCCTCTTTAGAGTCCACGTCCATTTTGTCGTCGTCGGTGACAGCATCCAGGTGCGGGGTGACAATGTCGGTGATCTCACCCAGGAGGTCTAAATCAGTTCTCGCCTTGGCAAACTCCCACAGGCTGTGAAAGGCATGCGGGCGGTACTCATCATTGTTGCGCTTCGCCTCGCGAATGGCAATCTTTTTCATCTGCCCCGCAACCTGCTCGTTGCCTTGCCAGAATATCTGGCCACTTTTGACAAATTTTGGAAACGACGCGAGCACTTTTTCTTTGCCAGGAAACGTCTTGAGCGCCAGAGCCTTGTCAAAAGCCGGCCAGAGTGCCTTGCAGTTGACCTCGCTAACACCACCCGTCATTTCGGTTGCGCTCACTACGTCCGAGACCATGGCCGCAATGGTAAAAGCACCCGTGTGCTTGAGTGCCCATTGTGTAGTAGCTAGACAACGCTCGACCAGCGCGACAATCTCCGGGATGTGCCGCATGACAGTACGACTGCTGCCAGCGTGTTGGCTCCATACCTCTTTGAAAACCTTGCTGGTGTACTCGTCCGTGTCGTGAGATCCCAGATACGAGAATGGCAGCAGATCCGCTTCTTGGCTCGAGAAGTGGTCGGGCGAAATTTTGGCCAGGGAGACTACGACGTCTGATACTTTTTGGCGGCGACTTTCATCCTCACCGTTAAAGTACAGCTCCACCAGACCACTGCAGAAGCGTTGTCGATCATTGTCTCCCACTGCTCTCATGATATAGGCAGCCGCTCTGGCATATGCTTGGCTCACTTCGTCATTCTTGTCCAGAGTCTGCTTTTCAAGCAGTTTCAAAAACTTGCCCGACAGCGGCTTGATGTCATTGGTGTGTCGCGTGAACAACGTCGTCAGAACACGGCTGCACCCAATCTTAGTCGGCATGCCAATGGCGCTCTTGATTGTTGCCTCCAGCTTTGGGGCTAATTGCACCATGACGTCGGTATCGACAAAGCGCAGACAATTCTCGATGGCCTCGGAAATGGGAGACTGGTTCACCATTTGCGATCGCAGCTTGTCGATCTGATCGCGGCTTTCTTCGCCAGCTCGCTGATAGTGGTAGTTGATTTGCTGCGGTTCGATTGTGCTCAGCAAACCGAGCATGTGGGAGACAATTTCGGAGATGAATGGCCTTAGAGATACACCACCGTGCTTGCAGATTTTCATGACTGTAATCGTGGCAAAAATCTGCACATCCTGCGCGGAATTTTCGATACCCTTTTCGGACAGCAGAAAGGGCAGTGCTTCTTCCATCATTGCCTTGGCAGCTGCGCTATGGTTGCTCTCTTCCAGTTGGCGCACGAGGCCGTTGGAGAGTCCCATGCAAAGCTTCAGAGCTGCTTCACGCACACTGCCTTTGACATCATCAAGGACCCTGAGGGCCGCGGTCCAGATATCACGATAGTACTTTTCATACTGCACGAATGGACGGCCATGGACGAGTTCGGCAATGGCGGCACAGCTAGCTTCTCGCATTCGCCACTCGCGGCCGAGGATGCTCTTCAAGAGGTCCTCCATGATGGCGTCAAAGTGCTGATCTATAGTCGTGTTGGTATCCTTGACGAGAGATTTCCAAATGTCATCCATGGACCTCTGAACATTGGAATTTGGATCGAAGCGATATCTGTAGAGCTTTGGGTATAGCTTTGGGTCAACCTCGGACTCTGACAAAATGTTGCTCAGGCCGAACCGGCCGAAAGCAGATCGTGTAGACCAGGTTGCGGCATTGGCAGCAAGGGACATGAATTTGTACACCAGTCGCTGATCGCCGACTTCGTTTGCGAGGTTGACAATGTCCTTGTACGATGTGACAGAGTTCCCTTCTCCAGTGGGCAAAGCGCCAGGCTCAAACAGCTCCGTATCCTCCTCCACCTTCAGCTGCGTGCCAGAGCCCGTGAAAGCCGACACGAGGTCCTTGACCAGCGCAGATTTGAGGTCGGCATCGCCTCTTTCGTAGACAAGGGACAGCCCACGGGAGGCTGTTTCCTGCACAAGCTCATCACGCGCGTTCAATAAGCGCATGAAGGCACTCTGTGCTTCGCGCAGACGAGACTGGACTTGCTCAATGTGAGAGCAGTACTGAACAATACAGAACAACCAGATGCCAGACGCCTTGAGCAGAGAAGGCTTGGTGCCTTTACAGTCGGTAAAAAGCTTGCTCAGAACTGCGGAAATGATCGAGTCCAAGGCTTTGCTTCGAAACTCGTTGCCACGGCACTCGACGTCCATGCCCAACTTGACCTGGTCAGACTCCCATCGAGCAATTGCTGCTGTGATGGCTTCTCCTACGGCGAAGTGGACCTCAACCTGCTTTAATTCGTGAAGAGCGAACAGGTCTTTCAAGATAGCACCGAATATGCCTTGTTCCCATTCTGGAACTGCAGAACTCGTGTCTTTGAGTTGGCCGGCATCGATGGCAGACGCGAGGCGTCCGAGTGCGGCAATGGAACGCTCATTTCCTTTCTTAGCTTGTGCTGCAAGTCTCTCGACGATGGCTTCCAAGCTTTGCTCGCCTTCTGACAAAGGTACAGACAGCTTGGCAGACCAGAGCTGGGCAAACGAGTCAAGAGCCGCCTCGAAAAGTGAAACTGGTGTAGACTCATCTGCAAGATACGATAGAGGATAAGCAGTCTCGGGTACATCACGATTGTAATAGACGCATCGAGACTGTAGGTAACCGAATGCCGTCAATGCACCCTCTGCAGCATTCAGGTCAGGGCCAGCCTTTCTCTGCGCGTTGTCAAAAAAGCTGTGTAGCGTGACCGCAAAGTTCGAGACGGCATCGGTACTATTGACAGGGTGTGCGGCCAGAATTCCAACAGCCTTGGCAGCGAGTGTTCTGATTTCTCGATTGTTCGACTTCACTAGAGGAAGCAGACGCATTGTATGCCCCGTGAGCTGGCCAATAGTCTCGGCCTGTGCCAGCGAGGCCACTTCAACAAAGCAACGAATACAGTCTTCCACAATGGGGGCGTCTTCGACAAAAGCGCCCTCGAGGCACGTCTGGAGACAGAATACGAGCTCTTTCGAATCAATTGTCGCCAGGTACGCGCGAACCTTGTTTTGAGTCTTGATGTCGTTTTTTAGCTGCGCGCTCAACGCTTGCATCCAGTCCGGCTGCACGGTAAAGTCACCTAGGGCTGAGAGAAGCATAACGTTTTTGCAATACTGTAAAGCGATGGGAAAGGCAAGAATGCGTGATCCGTGAAAATTCTGGAAAACTGGGCGTACGGGCAAAGTTGGCAGCCCATTGACGGACTGTCCGCTCGCCATTGGCGCGGGTTCAATAAGAGAATCAAAGTATGTGCCTGCCATATTTTTCCAGTCTGGCATTTGAGTGTTTGCCTGGCTATGCGCGAAATAAGTCCACGGATCAAGACCCTTGTGGCCTTGCTCAATGACATCATTTCGCTCGTTGTATTGACCGGCAATAGCCAGGATGTCAATCCACCTGGCGTAGACGTCGGAGAAGGGAAGACATTGATTCGCCCACTTGACAACGGCGTGGCGTGTGCTGCGGACGGCGGGGGGTTCGTCCGCCAACGACATGTAGTTGAGCAGCATAGTTCTGAACATGAAGTTGCCGGCGGTGGTGCTGGGATCGATATTCGCAGTCAGACTAGAAAGAGCACCGTCAATGTTGACAATGGCATCGTTGGTAGAGTCTTCTGATAATGAGCGAAACAGCCATGCAGCAAGATTGAGTTTGTCATCCGTTGGCATATCTGCGCTCCGTGCCAATAGCCCAATCGTCTCATATGCGCGCGATCGAAGATTCACATCATCATTCGTCCTGGACTCAGCAAGAGGCCAGCCTTGACTTTCTACATATTCTCGCATCTTTTGAATCAGTTGTGGTCCGATCGTGAAGCCTTTTTTGGATGGGCCAATTTGAGCGACCCAAGACATATACTGAAACAGAGCTTTGTGTAATTTGGTTCGTTCCAGGGCGCTCGAGGGCTGTAGCGAGTTTGACAATGACCCTTCCTGTGGTGGCATGAAGTCGAGTGTCACGACCTTTATGATATTGTCTGTCATGGTTGTCGAAATGGCCGACTTTGACAGCATACCGAGGATTCGGGTGCGATTGGCGGCGGGAAGTGAGGCATGAACAGCAAAGAGGCGCTCGACGAGGGCCTCATCCTCGAGAGAAACGGAACTCCTCTTGATAACCTCCTCGCCGGTTGAGGCCACTCTGCCGTCGAAGCTTGCAGCAGCATACAGCGCAGGGAGGAACTTTTCTTCATCGGTAAAGGCGGCACTGGCGAGCAGGGTCACAACCTTGATCTTGTGTTCAGATATGCGATGAAGCAGTTTTTCCGTGTCTGGACTTTCAGCCGGGAACAAAGCCAGATCCAAGCTTGAAAGCGTGGGATTGGACTGGGCCAGCGTCTGGGAGCCTGACGGCGCTCGGAGTCGAAGAAACACGCCGAGCAAGTAAGCTAGATACTTTGCGTCGGCCGTATCTTCTAGACCCAGAGCTGTTCTGAACGCTTCATCATCTTTGCTTCCACGAGGCGGTATTCTTATGTCTAGGATCAGGCGAAGGATGATGTTGAGAATAGTCGCGGCTCGGGACTGGTTCTGATCTGCCGCAAGGCCCTTGAGTGCGATGGGCAGAAGATCACGCCGGTCTTCTACATCAATCCGCTCGATGCTGTGTAGAATGAAGGAGAGATCCAGTTGCTTGATGACAGCGGAGTCGGTTGTCCTGTACTGCTGCAACAGCGCCTTAACGGGCAAGATAACTCTACCGACGGTGAGCAAGCATTCAAGAACAGCGGGCCGGAAATTACATACTGCGGTGGCTGTATGAAAGTCTTCAGACGGGCCAATATTTGAATAACCTTTTGCCATGTTAGATATATCAGGATTTTAGCTTAGTCAGGTGCCCTCATACCCTGCCGCGGACACTGGCATGGTCACTGGCGGCTTTCAATATCAGGGGCGCCAGGTAGCGCTGTAGCAGCTCATGGAGTTTCTGCTCCTTGTTTGCGACGCCCAAGATTTTAAACTCGACAGTCTCGACGAGCTGGAGCTCTTTTTGCTCTGTGGACGGCGCAGCCATCACGGTCCCACGATGGTGCTGCGCGTGGTTGAAGGAAGGAGTCAAGTCAATACACAGTGGTGCAATGGTGCACTCAACATCACAAACGCTTGAGAAATGCCAAAAGCAATAACATGAGTAGAGTTTTACGTTATAGACGCTCCGAGATGGCAAATAGCAAACCCGACGCCTTGATGATGTAGGCAGCTGTCGCCTGCCAGGCGACAGCGTTTACGACACGAAAATCCTGACTAAGCAATTTCGTTACGGCTGCGCGCAGTAGCCGGCCCAGGTCACCACGGCCGCATACAAGCATCAATCCGTAGGCTATTTGAGAGTTGCCATATTCTATTTGGGTGCAATCATCATGAAATTTATCGCTGGTACGTGGAAATGGCCCACGGTAGTTCTGCATCACGCACGCCATGTCAAAGTGGTCAGTTGCGAAGAGACCAGCAAAGATCAAGCAAGCCGGCGTCGTGATGAGAGGAGCGCCGCCATTGGCTCCTCTGGCACGGGAGACTCGGCACGGATATGTACTTTTGGCTCACAGCCCCGAAAATCATGTTCGTGGGATAAAGGCGCAGCACGGATTCCCCGTTGGCGACCGTTGTAGCCATTGTTGAGCTTTTGAACATGCCAAGTGTCAATGTCGAACTACAGACATGTTATGCGTTGGCGACGGTTTCCTATTGGATCTTGACATGAGCACATTGTGGCAAAGAGTCCCATTTCAAAATAGCTCGTCAGTTTTCCCCCATGAAGACGCTGCAGATCCGCACAGGGCCAGCCTCGTGCGAAACACCCACCCAACTCGCCAACCATTTCGAGAAGTTACGCCCCACCACTTAGATGCCACAGAAAAGAGCTTGACAGTTTTGTAGACGCAGAGCTCAATTGGGTCTTCGTGATAGGATCATCTTACAGTAGTTCTCGAGGTAAACTGAGCTGGGTGGCACTTGCAAGTATGGCGCAGTAAAGAATCCCTGCAGCGCAAAGTCACAGGAGGTTCCAAGTCCGCCAAAGAAAATGCACTAAAATAGTGCCAGACCATTATTATTTGCAAACTTCCCAAGTTCCTGGAGAGCGATATCATTTGTCGGCGTAGCTTGGACGGCTGAGGGGCGCTGTCAAGGGGTGCCACACCTCGCATCAAGTGGTTCCTTGGCCTTACTATTGCGAAATGCTAGGATAATGGCAGCGAGGTAGGTGGCATGGTTATCTTGCTTGGTTGTGAAGTACAATGAGCCTGGAGGTACTGACCTCGAGTGAGAATACCTGGCTTTGAACCATTGACCGAGGGAGCAACTAGTAGATTTGTCGGGTGTTGGCGTTTCGCGCCAAGGGAGGCTATCGAAGTAAATAGTAACTGCGGCATTGTTGTGATATTTGAAGGCAAAGAAAGACGACAGCCAAGGCGATGCGTAGAAATGGTTAGTGTATTCGTACGGACACTTCAAAAACTACATCGTATGACGGCTGTAAAGCATTGGGGTGAGACGCTATTGTCGCGCGAGAGGGGCACAATGCCTGTGCAGCTGGAAAGGGTCGGTTGTCTCGGTACCAGGCGATTTAGGTTTAGTTTCGGCTGGAGTAAAAGGAAAAGGGCGACGGATCCATGTTCATGATCCATCCCATTAGTTGCAGGTCGCAAAGTTGCCAATTGCCAAGTTGCGAGATGAGATTCGTAATCGTACCAGACAGGGAGGCACCGAAAACGCGATGAGCTGCTGTGGTGCTAGGCGTGAAAAGCAAAATAGATCAGAATTATTAAAGGAGAGGGGCCTGTCTCGGTTCGGCGATGCGTAGCGGGCAGTATCATCAAGTACATCAAGGGAGGGAACACGATAACCTTGGCAACAGGCAATAACAGGCAGCGAAAAGGGATCGGCCAAAAGATGGCCACGCAAATAACCATGACCGGAGCATAGCCGATAGGGCATTGAAGACTATGTGAAGAGTGGTGCGCGGAGAGCCCAGCCAACCTGCCAGGTAATATTGGCCAAAAGGAACGTAAAGCACGGATGGTTATCAGCTTGAGGTGGGTGCAAACTCTAATTGATGATGGTGGGATGGTTGAAGGGAATCCATGCAGCCATTGATTCATGCCGTCGCGCTTGGTTGCATTAATCGAGGTACGCTTGGGTGTTTGACGATGGCCGATGGGGACACGAGACAAGAGAAGTTTTTTTTTGTGCCTGAATGACGTGCAGATGGCCAGCGTCACGTTGCTAACTGATAGGAGGAGGTGATGGGCGTCGAGGCCGACGTCGAGTGAAAGAGGAGCTGCTAACATATGTATATGGCGATGTCCATACTGGGTTGTTTAGGGACAGGCTAGGAAGCTCCGACAAAGAGGTTGAAGGCAGCAGCCAGCAAGGGCGTCCAAGGCTTTGGGGCTGGAGGGGTCCACTAATCATAGGTACAGCAGTGGCTTCTCCACAGCAAAGGAGAGAAAGGAGGCATGCCAGGGAGGGCGAACCGTCTTCATCGGCAGCATGTAGGCAACACAACTGGGGTTATCAATCGAAATCTCGAGCTGGAAAACTCTTGTAAGTTGTGTCGCAGTAAATTCGTAGCTGCAGGTAAGTGTTAAGCTGGTCGAGTCCTTTGGCCGGGCCCGCCCACGGATTCCTAGCTGCAGGAACCGGCCGGCCGCGGCGTGGCTTGAGCTGGACTGCTTGCAAGCTGCCGTGCGTTGGCAATGCTCGTGTTTCAGAGTCAACCATGGGGCCTCGGCGGGGAGACAGGACGAAAGAGATTGGCTGGATGTTTATCAAGGGTGGCTTGCTCTGATACGACTTCGCATTGGTGCATGATGGAGAAAATGGGCACGAACTGCAAACGGAGCTGTCAGCAGCTTGCTAGACAACTACTTGGTACATCTGTAGGCATATCACTATTTACCTAGGTCATCGCCAACTCTGCAAGGGATGCGCTAGCCATTCCCGGCCTCTCCAAGGATGGCCATCTACTGTCAGCGCCAAATGTCGCTGTCCAAAGGCCGGCTACCACGCTGCCTCAAGGAGCTCATCAAGTGTGCCCGTGGTCGAGACCGGAGGCGATCTCCATGGCTGCTTCTAGCAGACATTGATGGGGCGCATCAGCTATGTACATCTGGTTTGTGGTGGTTGCAGTCGGTTGTGTAAGATAGGCAGCAACGGCAGCGCTCTGCTTGGTTTGCCAGCTCGTCTGGTACGCTTGTAGTGCACACGGTTTGCCTCGGGCCACATGGATACATCCAATTGACTCCCGGTACGCCAAATGTATGACTGTGACTCTGATCATTGATCGTGCGCTCTCGGCTGGCCGCTTGTGGTTCGCCGGTCGTCTCCCCTCCATTTTTCAAAAATTCTACTCTTTCATCGTATCGTGAATTGCTGCCTGATTGAACTCATCCAGTCTTCATCGCTTCTTCTTCTGCTTCTGTCATTGCCTGCTCGCGCTGCTCCATTGACCCGTGCATTGTATTGCGCTGCTTCACATCTGCTCAAGACCCTGTTGTCGCACTGCACAAGGCCGATCCACACGCTGCTTTGTTATTCCTCGGCTCACAACCACGAATACAGTGAGTGGTACGGATTACTGTCTGGTTTGACGACGTGTGCAATCTTGGCCGTGTACGCCGTGTTGCGTTGCCGTGTCCGACTCCCGCCGCGTCTGCACTACAATGCATGGTATTCTAATACGAATAGAAGAAGCCTGTTCCCGGCCAAACCTCGATCCCTTACTTTCTCGCCAAAAGCAAAGATAGGCTGCCCCGGTCGATCCTGGTGGATGTGGATATTGTCTAGTCTGTACGAGGTAAGTTGAGAAAGCATTTCCCAGGCATCCAAGCATCCAAGCTGCCAAGCACACTCGCGTCAGTCGAGCAGCGGCTTCGTCAGCCAGACAGGTGGCAGTAGCGCCTCTCAGTGGCTGGTGCAACAGTGGGCTAGGGTGGACTCGGAGCGCCATCCTTAGTGCTCTCAATCACTGTGGCAGCTGTTTGGAGTCGTTGTGACTCTGTGAGGCACTTTACATCAACCATTGTCACGACTTTTCCAGCGCCTTATCTCCCCTGCGGAGCACTCTGCCCGCCCATCACTGGACCCAGCATAAGCCTCTACTGGGCCAATTTTCTTCATTTTCCCAATTTTCTTTTATTTCTTTGATATTTGCTTTTATTTCTTGTTCCACTGTTCCACTACTAAAAACGGCTTAGCTTTGCACCACTCTGCGCCTTGTCCTCGTCTTCGGTCGCCAGCTGCTCCCGCCTGCTGCTCCCGCCGGAAAGAGACACAAAAAAGTTTCCTCACCTAATTATTCGCTGCCTCGCGCGTCCTTCCCTTCTTCTCCCTTCCACACATCTTTTCCTTCCCCCTCTCCGTCAAGGCTACTGCGAGTTTTCCCTTGTGCGTGTTTCGGATATTGTCAAGAGATTTACGTTTGTTTTGCGGGCGCTTAAAAGTAAGTTTACCAATCACGCAATTCCTCCCCTCGCGCCTTTGCGCCTTTTTGCCTACTCGACCGTTTCTGTTTGCTGGTGTGCGCTTGGGTGGCTCCCTACCGCGCCTCAAAAACTCTACCGACCTACCCCTCAACGAATCGCGACGTGGCCGACACACCGCGAAAAAGATCTGGCCTATTCGATTCTAGCTTTGAAAGCTACCACGATGATGCTATCCCTATTGAATCATTGATGCATCTGATGAAACTCGCCCGACACCTCAATGGATGACTGCCTGCGCCGCATGACGTGTCCGCGCTTGGTATATGTCTCTACTAGCTGCATCTCGTCACAGGCAGCAATCGCTTCTTTTGCGATTTATTTTTTTGCCCGCCTCGGTTGCCCCCAATGGCGCATTGCCCCCGAAATTGTCTGTATCGCAAAGCCCTTAACCGTTTTGGTCCATTCGCCACCGGCCGCCTCGGATGTTGAGCGTTCTCGCGCGCAACCAGGAAATGCATACAAAAGATTCAGCCAAATCACAACAATTTACATTTGCCCTGTCAGCCAATACCCGGCCTTCTTTCGCCGTCTGTTGCTGTTACAGGAACCGCTCGGCTCCATCCACATTAGAACCAACCCCCTTTGACCCGCGTCTCCCAGCGTACCCGTCAGCCGCGACAGACCACTTAGCCGAGCTCACACCAGCAAACGAACGACAAACAAAGACTCAAGCCACCGCCCCCAGTGCTAATCACGCTCTTTTAGGTTCTCGTCATTTCGTCATCGTCCAACTGTTTTACCACGTTCGTTGCGAATTTTCGGTAGAACTTAGGTCTGCTTTTCTGGGAAATTTGTCGGAACCTGCTTCTGTCATTCCCTCCCTTCCCGTGTCTTGAAGAGCAATTTGCTTCTCTTTTCCACTCGGCGTCGCGGTGTCTTTGCCAGTATTCTCTGTACGACCACCCTGTCAGTGTCGCGGCTTTTCGGTCCGGATACCAGCTTTCTCGATCCCCACGCCCATAACGACTTGTTTCGCCTCAAGAATTTACGACCCTTTGCGTGTACAATTCTAGTCAATCGTTGTCGAACAATCTGCATCCAGTCCAGCATTCTCGACAACTAATTTCTTGTACGGCTGCTCTCAGCTGATACCCCCAGTTGCTGCTCATCACAATACGCCGGCTAACACACCCCAGATCACTCGCTAACTCAGCATTTGAATCTCATTGACATTTTTACCTGACCAGTGTGTATCCTGCATCGACAAAAACACCACAGCGATGCTGACCCGCCAGATTACCATGGAGCTCGACCCTTCTTTCCGTGCTGCTTCCGCCAACGGTGGCCCCTCCAACGGCCAGATGACTTACGCCAACGGCACTCCCCCTTCCGGCGACATGTCCGCTCCTCCTCCCACTGGCTCTTCCCAGGACCAGGCCAAGACAACCTTGTGGATGGGCGAGCTCGAGCCATGGATGGACGAGAACTTCATCAAGGGTGTCTTCCTGTCCGCCTCTGGTGAGACTGTCAACGTCAAGGTTATCCGCGACAAGAACTCTGGGTATGCATCCTGCACTCTCCCCCACTAAGCCAATGTTAACAAATCAGCAACGCCGGATACTGCTTCGTGGAATTCCAGACGGCCGACGCCGCCACCAAGGCCCTGGGTCTTAATGGCAATCCTGTCCCCAACAGCTCCCGCCAGTTCAAGCTCAACTGGGCTTCCGGTGGCGGCTTGGTTGACCGCAGGTACGTACAATCATAATCACCTTATTCAATAGCACTGCTTGTGGCGGTGGGCGCTGCATACGCGCAGTCACGCTCAATGCACCCGTGCCCCACTTTGGGTCTCTATCGTCACATACACCTTCACTTTGGCGTGTGTTGTGTGACTATTGGTCAGGCCCAGAAACTTCCGTTTGCCACATTCATCCTCACAATTTCTCACCAAAAACCGCTTTGAACGATGCTAACGCTCTGCAAAAGAGACGATCGCGGTCCCGAGTACAGCATCTTCGTGGGCGACCTCGGTCCCGAGGTCAACGAATATGTCTTGGTCTCTCTCTTTCAGGCCCGCTTCCCGTCCTGCAAGTCAGCTAAGATCATGACGGATGCCATGTCGGGCCAGAGCCGTGGCTACGGCTTTGTACGCTTCTCCGACGAGAATGACCAGCAGCGTGCACTCGTCGAGATGCAGGGTGTCTACTGTGGTAACCGACCTATGCGCATCTCTACTGCTACTCCTAAGAACCGGTACGTTCGATTTCAACGCAGCTGAGAATACGAGAGCTAATCCCTGCAGCGGTAATCACGGCTTCGGACACGGCCCCCACGGCGGCCCTATGATGGGCGGCGGCATGCCTCAACAGCCAATGTGGAACGGTATGCAGGGCTTCGCCTATGGCGGCTACAACCCTGCAACGCAGATGAACCAGTTCACCGACCCCAACAACACGACCGTCTTTGTCGGTGGCCTTTCGGGCTACGTGACTGAAGACGAGCTTCGCTCCTTTTTCCAGGGATTCGGTGAAATCACCTATGTCAAGATCCCCCCTGGCAAGGGCTGCGGCTTTGTCCAGTTTGTCCACCGTCACGCCGCCGAAATGGCCATCAACCAGATGCAGGGCTACCCTATTGGCAACTCGCGTGTTCGCCTGAGCTGGGGTCGCTCGCAGAACAACTCTGGCGTTGGTACCCCCTACCGCCCTGCCCCTCCTCCTCCTCACTACATGGGAATGCCTAGCCATGGTGGCCCTGGTCCTTATGGACCTCAGCACTTTGGCGGTCCTGCTCCCGGCCAGGGTCCTGCCGGTCCTACCGGCCCCCCTGGACCTGCTGGCCCTCCCCAGGTAAATGGAACCGAGTAGAAAGCGGCACACATGTATGAGACAAGGCTAACCATGTGCGTCTATCTGTAGAACTTTTAAACGCGACAAATCTGTTGTACTATCAACTCGATGAAGACAAGACTTGAACGGCTCGCTGGGACGGGAGCATCACCCGTGTTACACAAAGCTCCGTTGTGGAAATCGGCTCACATGATGTTGTGTGTTTGTTTGTCTTATCTTGGCAGCTTTCCCCTGGAGGCGGTTTTTACTCTGTGCTGGGGGGATTTTTTTTCGGGGCGTTGGGCTGAAATCGAAAGACGTTGTCGCCGAAAGTTTTTTTGGCGGCGGTTCCTTTGTCTTGTCTGTTTTACAGGGCTCTTCTTTTGGTCACGGTTACTTTTTGCGCGCTTGACACGACGACACCATGCCACTTGATTATTTTCTTGAGTCTTTCGAATCACGAATTGGCGTTGCGATTTGCGTAGGTTCGGGGGAGGGATTTGCCATCAAGTCACATTTTCTCACATTGATTGCTGCTGCTTTCTAAAAGCTCATCTTTTGTTGTTCCCTTTGTCAGATTGCTCTATATTATTCTAACCAATCACTGTCAACTTGTGCCCGTGTGTCTAATGTATGTTGGTCTCGAGCAATGTGATTGTCAGGTAGGTAGTGCCTCATATGTAGTCAATGCTCGTCTCATGCTGTTGTGGGATTCAAACCCACCCCTCATAGGGATAGTTTTTGCACCCGTGGATTGTTCATACATGCCACTAAAGGCGTTCCTCTCGTCCTACCCTGTTGTTTGATCTTGGGTAGTGCTGCTTTCGAATATTGCCGGGCTCGTATTAGCCAGATGAATCTGTCTGGTGACTATGCAGCTGGGTAGATTTGCAGGCCAATTTCATGCACAACCTCGCACAATTTCCTCTTCATTGATTGGGGGAGGGTTCGAAATAGCCTTCTCGCGCTACTTTTTGATGGGTAGAGGGGACACGGCGACAGAAGAATGGAACACGTTGGAGCGCCGCCGCCAACAAGCATCTGCTGCAGCGAGCAAAACGGTGATGAGCTTGCTACAGACCATTATCGAGAGCCAAAAAAACAAAAAGAAGATAAAAAGGAGAGTGCTTTATATTCTATGAAGTGCTGCGGGCTAATATGCTGCCCATGATGATGTATGTCCCAAAAGAGTCCCAACGCCGTAACTGTATCATTTCGCCCAAGTGGGCTTTCTTATTGCTTTGCATCTCGCATCCCGTGCATCTATTCTAGATTCATTCCAATCATACGTCTACTTCTTGTGCACAAACTCCTGGAGGAACCAGGCATGCATCCTCGCATCCGTCGTCAGCTCGGGGTGGAAGCTCGTTCCGAGGACATTGCCCTGGCGGACCGCGATAATGTCACCGGCATTGTCCTCGGGTTTCGCTTCAGAAACGGCCGATTTGGGCTTGGCCTTGTTGACGCGGTCGGGGAGGGTGGCGACGACGGCGACGGCCGACGACAGCAGCGCCTCGACGACGGGGGCGCGGATAAAGACGCCGTCAAAGGGACGGGAGGCGGCGTCGGGCAAAAAGGGCAGGTCGAGGGGCGCGATGAAGCTCTCAATCTGGCGGCCGAAATGGTTGCGGTGAACGCGGACGTCGAGGCCGCCGATGAGGGCCTGGCCGCCCTTTTTGGTGGCGTTGGCTTGTTCGGAGAGGAGGATGAGACCGGCGCATGTGCCCCAGGTAGGTTTTTTGAGGACTCTAAAGGGGAGGAAGAATAAGTGTTAGCAATTTTATTTTTTTTATTTTTTTTACTCTGGGTTTCAAAACTTCAAGAAGAAGAAGAGGAGGAGGAGACGTACTTTACAAACTCGCGCAGAGGCTCAAGGAGGCCAGACTGCGCAGCGACAAAGGAAATGGTGGTGCTCTCGCCGCCGGGGATGATGAGGGCGTCGCAGCGGGCCAGCTCGTCGGGGGTGCGCACCTCGACGGCGACGACGGCGGTCGGAAAGGTATCGGGAAGTTGGGCGGCGGCCTTGCGGACGAGGGCGACGTGCTCGGCAAAGCCGCCCTGGAGGGCGAGGACACCGACGGTGGTGGTGGTGGGCTGCATGATGGAATCTTTGGGGAGGATGGATGGATGGATGGATCGAGGGGAAAGGAATAGATAGATCGAGGGGGAGGAAGGGGGGGGCGGGGGAAGAGAGGATAATGCTGCAAGTCGAGATTGTATTTAAGGAAACAAGCTTGAAGGGTAGAGTTGAATTGTTATGCATGCGCATGAGTGAAGACGGCACCGGAGGCGGCGACCCGCTCAACGTTATCGGCTCAAGCCGGGCTTTGACAATAAATAATAGGTCTGACAAAAAAGTTGTCGGCTTCAGTATTTTTTTTTTGAGTGGGGCTCCGCCTTCGGACACCCCTCGTCGCGCCACCCATACCTCAGCAAGTATCAAGTACCACATGTGCGCCTTGCTTGATTAAATACTGGTACAAACGGCTGGTCGTGGTACCTTGCAGGGCGGCGACAGACGGACGAGGGGCGTTTTGCATGATGCAGGCCGCCTTGTCCAGATAAAGTAAAACATGTCAAAAATAGGCCTAGAAAAAATATGCACTGCAGGATGCTGGCCAGAGGGAAAGCATTATGCCTAGGGGATGGGGTGCATTTCCATCAGTCAACTGCTGCAGAAAGTGGCAAAGTTGGTTTTCCCCGGCTTCACGGGTCTGTACGTAACGGAATAAAGTCATGGGGTGGGTAAAAGGTGGACGAGGACGGCGTAAAAACGGTGGAGAAGAGGCCCTGGATGGGCACCGAAAAGGTTCATGGCTTGATGGCCTAGGCCAGACCAGGCCGGCGACTCAGTGTGACAAAGGATGAGTCGAAGCGAGCGCGGCCGGCCGTATCGAGTACCCATACCCGGGCTCTCGGGGCGGCGGCATAAGATGGCACAATGGTTAGTTAGCCACAAGGCATGCAGTGCGTGTTGCAGGTGACTATTCTTGTCGTCGTTATTAATAGGGCGCACAGTGGAGTGAGCAGCAATCTGAGCAAGTTGCATATTAGATGATGCACGAGCAAACCGGTCAGTTTGAGAAGACGCTGCGGAGTCGAATTGGCGATACTGTAGTAGTTTATTTTTGTAAGTCATTTGCTGCATATGGGCATGGGGTGTGATGGCATGTAGGTGCTGTGAGGCTGAACAGACCAGCGGCTCCGGGTACGTGCAGCGATGGTCATGCACGCCAGATACGATGCCGACCAGGCGATTCGTGGTGCAGCCATGTCGAGACGAGACCGGCCCTACATCGAGTTTCTACTCGAAATATTGCTGATACGTTTTTGTTGGCTGTGATTACTTCGTAATTCGGGATAGATGAGATGGTGCAGGCAGGACTCGATCGACGGGTATGAACATGTCTTGATCATCGTCACGTTTGGCGAGGTGGCGCTTTATCGGGTTCGTTATCGAATATATCAGAGACGTTGAATATGCAAGCTTCGCTGACCGGTCGAGTACAGAGCTTTGCAGATGTAGGTTGTTTTCTCGCCTCGTTCCGGGCTGCAAGACTATCCAATTCGGGGGCGAGGTTGCGAGAGAGGGAGAACAAATGGTTCGATGAACAAGGTAAATGGAAAAGAAGCGATGGCTAGGCGGAGCCGAGAGCCGGCCCGTCATGTAAAGTACTGTCGAGAGCAAATTCGGGTTGGGCGGGCTCTAGATGAATCGATTGTCAAAAAGAAGATACGTGCAGCGGCATCTTGCACCGCAGCCTGCAAGAGACCGAAAAGAGACTGTCCGCAGCGGGCGCTAGCCAGGGGACCCTTGGTGGGGTTTAATTTTTTTTTTTTTTAATTCTGATATGACTGTACAACCTGGTTGTTTGCACATTTCTGTAAATTAGAAAATACAAGGGACAAATATTGATTAAAAATTGGAATACACATATTCCGCGTCCATTTATGCGGCAGCTACCCGTTGGGTGTCTTATTTGCCAAGCGGCCATCTGCATATACAGCCGTTGGCCGGATGTGACGGGATGCAGTGAACCATGACAGCTGCCCTCGCACACGTTACGCTGTTGTGCTATCCCGTTGGCACGAATCAAGCTATAATACTGTACCACCTGAATTGGTGCGACCTGAATGGACCACTTGAATCTTACCTTGGCAGTACATTCGAACATTGGATGCATACAGAGTAATATAGACCAAACCCAGGATAATCTGACCTACCCTTGTGCCCCTCCCCCTCTCGTCTGTGTGCCCCTCGTTGACTTTAATAAGCCTACGCTAACCCACCTGGAGGGCTGGAGGGGCAAAAAAAAAAAAAAAAAAAAGACAGCCTCTCTGCCTGCTCCCACAGAAAAATGTCGTCTGCGCCCATCCGCGACTCTCCGATGGCCGCACGCTTTCTACTCCGTCCACCATCTTGACTCGCTCCGTAAAGAGCTCAACATCTTTATTAGCTCCGCGCCTCCCCCAGATTTTCCTTCCACATCTCATCTTTCCCCCCCATAACTCAACTTTCGTTTCGTCTTTCAATTGACTTGTAAGCAATCGTTCGTCTCTCTCTCTCTCTCTCTCTCTCTCTCTGTCTGTCTGTCTTCCTCTTTCCTCTCTGCGCTCCTCTCACTCTGCGACTCTTTCGCCTCTCTCGCCTTTCCCATCCCCCCGCCGCTACGACTACCTTGACACATCGCTAACGTTTTCCGGCCATCAGACATTCTCCTTCCACCTCAACACCACATACACACATCATCATCATCAACAACATGACTTCCGAGACCCCCGCCACCAACGGCAGCAACGGCTCCACCTCGGCCGCTTCCTCCTTTGCCGTCAAGGCCGGCCTCGCCCAGATGCTCAAGGGCGGTGTCATCATGGACGTGACCAATGCCGAGCAGGCCCGCATTGCTGAGGAGGCCGGCGCCTGCGCCGTCATGGCCCTCGAGCGCGTGCCCGCCGACATCCGCAAGGACGGCGGCGTCGCCCGCATGTCGGACCCCGCTGTCATCAAGGAGATTCAGGCCGCCGTCACCATCCCCGTCATGGCCAAGGCCCGCATCGGCCACTTTGTCGAGTGCCAGGTGCTCGAGGCCCTTGGCGTCGACTACATTGACGAGTCCGAGGTGCTGACCCCCGCCGACGACGAGTACCACGTCGAGAAATCCCCCTTCAAGGCGCCCTTTGTCTGCGGCTGCCGCAACCTCGGCGAGGCCCTCCGCCGCATCGCCGAGGGCGCCGCCATGATCCGCACCAAGGGCGAGGCCGGCACCGGTGACGTCGTCGAGGCCGTCCGCCACATGAAGACGGTCAACCGCCAGATCGCCGAGGCCAAGGCCGCGCTCGCAGAGGGCGGCATCATCCGCATCCGCGACATGGCGCGCAAGCTCGAGGTCGACGCCGAGCTGCTCCGCCAGACCGCCGAGCTTGGTCGCCTGCCCGTTGTCAACTTTGCCGCCGGCGGCGTTGCCACCCCCGCCGACGCCGCCCTCATGATGCAGCTCGGCTGCGACGGCGTCTTTGTCGGCTCCGGCATCTTCAAGAGTGGCGACCCCGCCAAGCGCGCAAAGGCCATCGTCCGCGCTACCACTCACTACAAGGACGCCAAGGTCCTGGCCGAGTGCAGCACCGGCCTCGGCGAGGCCATGGTCGGCATCAACTGCGATTCGATGAAGCCCGAGGAGAAGCTAGCCGGCCGCGGCTGGTAAACGAGACCATGACGATTTAATACGATTTAAATACGATGATTTTATTTCCATTTCTCTATAGTCGTCTTGGGAGCTAAAAAAGAAATTGAGAAACGAAGCGATTCTATATATATATTCATATACGTGCAACAGATTCAAGTCGCGCAGGTGATAATGATGATGATGAAAAAGACATCAAAAAAAAAGGATATGCTATCATGGCGTTTTTCTTGGGCCATCTTTGTTGTTGCTAGGTTTCCGCAGAGGAATAGAATGACTCTTTTTACAACACATTCATCTTTTTTTGACATCCATCTACATTCTCGGCAATTTTTACAAATCTACATCATCAACCATTTCTACACATTTCTTCTTCAACCTCGACCTTTTCTACAGCATCGGCCCTGTTGACGTCGCCAACATGTCTTGACTCGCCCATGTCGTCAACTTGTCTTGAACATGTCTCGCAAATTCCATCATGGCAAACTTGTTAGTCTATCAACTACCCCGCGAATCATTTCTGCGCTGATGCTCCGTGCGCCGATCCACCGCCCAGATTTTGGGGGTTTAAAAGACAGGGACCCCGTGTGGCTTGCGGTTTCTCCCCCCGTTCACGTTGCACAAGTCAAGACATCAACGCCCGCTCGGCTCGTCTCTTTAAGCGCGGTAACGAATGTTGATGGGCATTTGTGCAGTCATTGCTATATAGTATGTAAAATCTCTGTACTATACATGGCAAATGCATTTTTTTCA
Organism: Beauveria medogensis; assembly: GCA_030778325.1. Lineage (NCBI taxonomy): Eukaryota > Fungi > Ascomycota > Sordariomycetes > Hypocreales > Cordycipitaceae > Beauveria > Beauveria medogensis. Next base: position 36,573 of record JAPFRM010000433.1, read on the forward strand.
CTTGGTATTCCTCAGCCGTCCACATTGGCCCCCATTTTCGAGATTGCCTCGCTCTCCTCTCTCCTCCTTCAATGCCCCATGCCGTGTTCTGGAGCATCATTTCCTCCCCAAAGCACATATCTTGTGTTTTGTATGTTGTTTCTTCGTCCTTCACACCTTGTTTACTCTGTCGGTTCGCGTTTTATCGGTCGTTGTTGCCCCGTCTCTTCGCTCTCGCCGGTACTTTGTTGGTTGGTTGGTGGCGCCTCCTTCTTCGGGCTTGCGCCACTAGCACCATGACCATCACCAACATCATCATTATCTAGGGGCTCCATGTCACCGAGTCGCTCGCCTCGCTTGGCGGGCTCGACTCACTGGTGGCCGTTGTCGCCTTTTTTGCGCCCGGGGCGGCCGTGCCGGCGCCGTCCTTGGCCGAGGCGGGCATGCCGTATGTCTTTTCAATCGGCACCGTGTTGGCCGTGTAAACACCAGCGGCCTGGATGGAGGCAAGAGAGTTCATGAGCATGTTGGCTGGTGTTTCTGAAGAAGAAAGAGGAAGATGGGATGGAGCAAAAATCGTCAAGTCTAGAGGGAGTTTCTGCTCTGTGTTTGCAAGATGCTGAAGAGAATGGTTGCGCTTCATCTTCAAGAAAGCTTCCATTCTCTCCTTGTTATATACCTGTCTGGCAGCCCTGTTGGCAGCCCGTTTTCCTCTTTCCTATTCTACCCATCTGCCTGTCTGCCTACCAACACTTTTTTTGCTACCAACACTTTAGCTACCAACAACAGGCACCAGGGCGGCCGCGCTAATCCGGCTCTGGCTTCCATGGCCCCCCCTCTTCGACGGACGAATCAAGTAACAGAAAGTAAACCAAAACGGGGGTTTCGCCCTTCGCTGTGCGGGCGTTGGACGAGCCCCAGAGCCGTTGACGATGCAACCTCTCTGTGCACGGTCATCGAGGCCGCGGTGTGGGGTGCGCTTGCCTGGTCGAGATGGAGTCGTTGGAATTGGAGAGCAGGCAGCGATGGGGTCCAACGGCGTTGTTGGACCAGGTTTCTGTGATATAGACAAGGCAGACCCGGCGAGGAGTCTTCCTTCAACTGACAGTATTGAAAGGTCTTTTTTTGCAACGTTGTGGGTTTGTAATGTAGTGAACGGCCTCCTTTGCGTTGGCAAGTGGCCAACCATTGACTTACCAACTAGTTACCAACACCATCTCCACCCCATCCTGCCTAGTTTGAACAACTCACGTAAACAAGGCCGCCAAATCTCATCACCCGTAAGCGCCTATTCCCTTACTCTTGGCGCTGCCGTTGACACCCTGTTTTGCGCGTAGGAGGCGGCGAAACGGCGCAAAAGGTTGCAATATGCGGGAAGAAAGCCCCCATCCTAAGCGAGCAGTGGGGTCTTTTTCTTTCCTAATACTGATAACTGCCTTGCTTGCTCACTCACCCCCAACACCACCCATCGTTCTGCTCTTCCATTATCAATCAAAAAGCGGCAAAGTCTACCCGGCCAACTTGCATAATACGCGGCTGCGGTTGGTCAGCGATGCAGGATGAAGGAGGCGATGACGCTCCGGCAGGCCAGCCTACCCGTAGGGCGTAAGGCTGTGGTCATGGTGGCCCTCCCTCGATGCTACCTTGCCTGCATGCAGGCAAGG